>OY769912.1:16436339-16476339 GCA_963669185.1 Dyspetes luteomarginatus | reverse complement strand
TATTTCTTCTTATTTACTTTTGAATCGAATGTAATTACAAAATTCCAGATCGATCGGTCGATTAATTTTTTTTTCTCCCCCAATTAAAGAAATTACCCCATCTTTGATTTTTAATGGACCATTGAATTTTTTTTTTAATATTTCAAAAATTATTTTGTGTGATTAGATGAGTAATCTAATGAGGGAAAAAAAAATCATCGTGAATATTCATTGCATTCGCCGAGAGAAAAAAAAATCAAATTTTTTGACCATCGAAGTAAAATTAACCTTTAAAAAACACGCCCGCTGTATATAAAAATCTCAGTAGTGAATACGCCGCTGGTGTATTTTTCTCACGGAGTGCTCTACAATTAATGGATCAAATAATTACCCTTGACTTCAATTAATTTGATTTTGGGTTAACTAAATTTTTCGGGCATAGCTATCGTGGGTCGAATACATTTTATTTAAACCAAATTTAATTTTATTCAAGTAAATTTGAAATAAATAAAATAATTATTTTTCGTATCTATGCTAATAAATAATTTGTATTTTTCTCATTTCGCTACTAAGTAAGAATTAGTAACGAATAATTTTTTTAGATTTCTACTTCGTCAGTATTACGCAAAGAGGCGCTTAATCTAAAAAAAAAAAAAAAAAAAAAAAAAAAAACGTATCGGAAAGGGGAAGGAGAGATAAATGAAATTTTCGATAATTTCTACTTTGAAATAAGAATATTTCAATTTCAAGCCACTACCGGTCCCTCGGGATAGAAGATATGCAATCTGGTTGTTGAGATCGCAATAGAGATTACAGCATTCCTTTATTTCATTTTACTAGATCATGGACAAACGTTTGCCAGAAAAATCTTTCAACACGTTGTACTATAACGAATGAAAAAAATTTAAAAAAAAATTTAAAAATAAAATCAGTTTAAAAAAGGGCTGTATATGGACATTATTTTAAACCGAAAGTTATCACCAGAGTGTTTTCTAGTATTTTTTATATTAATGTACAATCGAAACATTCACGATGTAGATCAGAAGTCGATCTTTTGAAATTAAAAAAAATTCTTTCCATCATTAAAATTGACATTGAGTAAATAAAAAAATAAAAAACATATCGGAAAGGGGAAGGAGAGATAAATAAGATTTTCGATAATTTCTACTTTGACATAACAATATTTTAATTTCAAGCCAGTACCAGTCCAAATTAAAAAAAAAATCTTCATAAAAAAGGACTGTATATGGGCATTATTTTAAACCGAAAGTTATCACCAGAGTGTTTTCTAGTATTTTTTATATTAATGTACAATCGAAACATTCACGATGTAGATAAGAAGGCGATCTTTTGAAATAAAAAAAAAATTCTTTCCATCATTAAAATTGACATTGAATAAATAAAAAAATAAAATAAAAAAAAGCAAACAGAACAATTTTCCTGTATGCATATCCTGTATATATGGCGTGTTTGAACGATTATACGTTTATCCCGGCTAGATCTTATCGAAATGGAGGGTACGGTGGGTTTTGAAGGAGACATTGATCGTATTATTAGCGGTGATATCACGGATAATCGCGGTGGTACGATTCGTTTCCTTTGTTGAAAAGTGTAAAAATCGAATGAAAAAAAAAAACAAAATCCCATCGCAGATCGTTATTGAGAAAAAAAAAAGTTTTTTTTTCATTAAAAAAATTTGGCGAGGGAGGGAATAATTTAATGATTGGAAAAAAATTAAAAATTGTTTTTTTTTGATGTAGAAAATATTTTGTAAAAAATACAAGAGTTGATGGATGGAATAATTTTTGTGATTATTGTACAGGGAGATCGGCAATATCAGAGAAACTTTGGTTTCGTCGAGAGAAGCTGATCTGAACGCTCATCTGCCACCCCATAAACATACCCTTATACCTGACGTACTTCAACAACACGTTGCTCAAAGGATTGACTTTACTTATATGCTGCCTACAATACCAAAACACACCATAGAGCTTCTTCAACCGATTCGTATATATGTCGTTTTTGATAATATCGAAGTCACCGAGGAGAGTTATACCTCACCCTATTGGAGCCTCAATGAAACAATCACATATAGCATGCAATTGAAACCGAGCCCTAATCACAAAGGTAAAATTACACATTATGAAAAAATTAAAAATAAACCAACTGAGTCTTTTGCACCAAATCATTTTAACAATGATTTTAAGGACTTTATGTATAATTTGTTAATACATCTTTGAGATGAATATTAATTTATTTATTATGGGAATTTGACAATATCTATAACTATTATATCTTTTAAATTTTTAGTATAAATAAAAATTAAACTTTCGTTTTGTTAAATACTTGATATTGAGAGCCATTAACGGGCCTTTTGATAATAATGAAAGGAACGTTTTCAACAAACAACAAAAAGATGAAGTCTGAATGATTTTTTAAAGTGCATTTTAAAGTGATTTTTAAAAATGCATCTTTTTTCAATGACTTTTGCACCAAATCATTTTAACAATGATTTTAAGGACTTTATGTATAATTTGTTAATCCATCTTTGAGATGAATATTAATTTATTTATTGTGGCAATTTGACAATATTTATAACTATTATATCTTTTAAACTTTTAGTATAAATAAAAATTAAACTTTCTTTTTGATAAATATTTGATATTGAGAGCCATTAACGGGCCTTTTGATAATAATGAAAGGAACGTTTTCAACAAACAACAAAAAGATGAAGTCTGAATGATTTTTTAAAGTGCATTTTAAAGTGATTTTTAAAAATGCATCTTTTTTCAATGACTTTTGCACCAAATCATTTTAACAATGATTTTAAGGACTTTATGTATAATTTGTTAATACATCTTTGAGATGAATATTAATTTATTTATTGTGACAATTTGACAATATCTATAAAAATTATATCTTTTAAATTTTTATTATAAATAAAAATTAAACTTTCGTTTTGATAAATACTTGACAGCTATCGACGGGTCTTTTGATAATAATGAAAGGAACATTTTCTCAGGTTACGTTCAACTGCAGCGTCTCGATGTGACCCCACCAAAAAAGACAGCGAGTGTCGATGACCTCAGAGTACGAAAAATGTCCTCTGGCACAAGAGACGAGATATACAGTGACGGTGACAGTATTTACGATGGAAAATCTATCCGAAGTGGTGAAAGTGGAGTTGTAAGAACGAATGAAAAATTGGGTTGTCTCAATGACGATGATAGTATTTATGAGGATCGTCGATACGGATCACAAGGAAATGTTTTTGAGCTTTCACAAGCTGATCGAATAAAGGAAGAAAATGCTTACGGTGGTTCGACAGATCGATCACTAGATGGCCGAGGACAAATTCGAGGTAAAAACATGAGGAGAAAAGATTTTGAAACTAGACGTGGTGGGGTTAAAAATGGTGGGGGTCAGTACAGTAGAACGAAGCAACTTCGTTCAGCAAATGGAAGTCCAGCTGGTAGCACAAGCTCGGGTTATAGGTCAGGAAATTATATGGACACTGACAGTGATTATTGTTATGCTCAGACCACTTACAACAATACACCAAAAAGCTCATTGGACGAAAGCTCAACGGTGATCTCGAGCACCGAAATACCTCGACAATGTTTTAAAAAAATGGAATGTCGAGCAGATGGTAAAATTTACGACGCTCGTCGTGAGAGACGACAAAAATTGAGTACGAAGGAACAACTTATAATGCAAGCTCACCAAAGAGGCAATCACGATGTCTGGTATCTCAATAGTACAAAATTTATGAAATATTTTTGTCAAATATTTACCGATCGATTGGCTGACCCATTGGGCTTTGACCCTGACATAAGTGAAAATATTCAGGGCTCTGTGATTTATCGTGACAAAATTGAGCCACTCGAAGGGACAATGAGCACCAAAGTTGAAACGTTTGAAATTGTTCCTTGCGTCAGCTCACAATGGCCAGAGTGTGCTCAAGAATGGTTCGACAGACCACGTGTCTCTTGGCCTCATTATGACGTCATTGAAAAAGTTAAGGAATTTGGCTGTCACATAATACCCGAAGGTTCATTCGGTGAAAAATCTACGAGCAAATATCAACATCTCGAATGGCAATTAATATTTCCAGCTGCTGAACGATTTTTGGAAACTTGCCTGACCCATCCACAGGTCAGAGTTTATCTCATCAGTTTGATGCTTCACAAAACTTTCATCAGACCGGTTGACTCCATTTTTGGATTGACTTGCTCACACATCAAAAATAGACTCTTTTGGCTCGTTGAGGAAGACGACAGACCCATCTCGTGGATGGAAAATCGAACTGGTGAATCTTTAATGAGATTATTAAAATCTTTGTATCGTTCCATTAGCCAGGACGAGCCAAATCTTCCTGATTATTTCGTCAAGGATAAAAACCTCTTTCAAGAAAAATCTTACTTGCTTCGGACACAAAAACAACTCAAGAGAATTATTGAAAATCCTGTCATGTATGTTTTTCATGCTATGGAAAATATCAGACACAGCAGAAAATTTTTTCCACGATTCGATTACGAGGAATTATTCAGAATACTGACGATCAACATTTTGATCCTTGGTAATCCACACATTGCACCATCGAGTAACAAATTATTTAGTGGCTCGAATGGAATCGAGAAGGATTATGATCAAGTTGGTGGCTTCTGGGATAATGTCAAACAGAAGAGCAGCGATCAGCCAAAGCATAATTCCCAAAAACGAGTTACCAACAAGAGCTTAATCGAACCTCGTAAAGCTTACGATCAAGTTGTCGAAATTCCGGTGAGTTTTAGTTTCGTTTTTTTTTTTTTTTGACCAATTGAAAGAATCAAAAGTTTCAAACGACTGTGCACGAATTTAAATCTTGATTATTTTACATTTTTCATTCTCACTATTTTTCATTCGTTTATTCTTGAGTGTGCAATTTATAGTAGAAAAATAATTGCCGATAAAAGTTTCAATAGAGAGCAGATTTGGATTGCAGAAAAATTAATTAACAATTATTTTAACAGTCTAGATGAGCCTGAAAAAAATTAAAATAATAAAAATTTATGAAAAATTTAGTCACCTTGCCATATTAAATTTATTGACATCTGTTACTGGCAATTCCGGTGAGTTTTAGTATTTCTTTTGACCCATTGAAAGAATCAAAAGTTTCAAACGACTATGCACGAATTTAAATCTGGAATAAGTCGTCTCGATTTTTTCGTCCTATCGTTTTAAATCTCAAAATTCATAGATTGTCGCTTTTTATCATGCAATTGTTCCCCAAATCAGCTTGTATTTATCCAGATTAACGTTTTTTTTTAATTCTCAATAATTTCCATTCGTTTATTCTCGACTGTGCAATTTATAGTAGAAAAATAATTGCCGATAAAAGTTTCAATAGAGAGCAGATTTGGATTAAAGAAAAATTAATTAACAATTATTTTAACAGTCTAGGTGAGCCTGAAAAAAATTAAAATAATAAAAATTTATGAAAAATTTAGTCAACTTGCCATATTAAATTTATTGACATCTGTTACTGGCAATTCCGGTGAGTTTTAGTATTTCTTTTGACCAATTGAAAGAATCAAAAGTTTCAAACGACTATGCACGAATTTAAATCTGGAATAAGTCGTACTTGAATCGTTTTAAATCTCAAAATTTATAGATTGTGGTTTTTTTCATTCTCACTATTTTCCATTTGTTTATTCTCGACTGTGCAATTTACAGTAGAAAAATAATTGCCGAAAAAAGTTTCAATAGAGAGCAGATTTGAATTAAAGAAAAATTAATTAACAATTATTTTAACAGTCTAGATGAGCCTGAAAAAAATTAAAATAATAAAAACTTATGAAAAATTTAGTCACCCTGTCATATTAAATTTATTGACATCTGTTACTGGCAATTCCGGTGAGTTTTAGTATTTCTTTTGACCCATTGAAAGAATCAAAAGTTTCAAACGACTATGCACGAATTTAAATCTGGAATAAGTCATGCTTGAATCGTTTTAAATCTCAAAATTTATAGATTGTGGTTTTTTTCATTCTCACTATTTTCCATTCATTTATTCTCGACTGTGCAATTTATAGTAGAAAAATAATTGCCGATAAAAGTTTCAATAGAGAGCAGATTTGGATTAAAGAAAAATTAATTAACAATTATTTTAACAGTCTAGATGAGCCTGAAAAAAATTAAAATAATAAAAATTTATGAAAAATTTAGTCACCTTGCCATATTAAATTTATTGACATCTGTTACTGGCAATTCCGGTGAGTTTTAGTATTTCTTTTGACCCATTGAAAGAATCAAAAGTTTCAAACGACTATGCACGAATTTAAATCTGGAATAAGTCATGCTTGAATCGTTTTAAATCTCAAAATTTATAGATTGTGATTTTTTTCATTCTCACTATTTTTCATTCGTTTATTCTCTGAAAAATAATTTATAATAATAATATATGTAACAATAATAATATATATATAACATAAATAATATTAATATTCATATTTGCCAAATGGAATTTTGACAAAATCGTAATTCGTAAATTATTCGTAATTTGATTAAAACAGATTCGATGTGGCAGCATGGAGCCCCAAAGATTATCGAGGCTTTTAGATTTTTTCATAAAGCATTTCATACAAATGGCCGAATATTGCCATAAATATGGAGCAATTCCACAAAAAAGTGCCTACGTCGATCAAGCTGAGAGATTGGCAGTTTTATTATCGGAGCACAAAAGCCACGAGAATGCTGCAAAATCTCATCTGGAAAAACTTTACTCGTTAAAGAGACGAACTGGTCAAAATTCACGAGTCCAAAATGATCCACCGAAAACACCCAGAAGAAATCCTGACATGCCAGCTTTTACGTCACCGCTCAAAACTCGATATCAGAGTCCAGATTTTCAGGATGAAATTATTTCGATGCCTCGTGATAATGAGGAAGCGATAAGTTCAATTATGAAAAATACATCGAGTGTCATTTACAGTGAAAAAACAGAAAAAAGTGATGATATACAAGTTACCAGAGTTCTCATACATGAGGAGAATAGAGAAAATTTGAAAATTCCTATTTCGAAAAATCTCACCAAAGATGACAATGATGAAAATATTTTAAAAAATAAAACTGCCCAAGTCATTTCACTTACCGATCAATCGAACGAATCATATTTAACGGAAACTACGTATATTTAATTATAAGTTAATTTAAATTATTGTTATTATGTTTGCATGAGGTTGTGACCTTTGAATGACGTGAGAGTTGAATTAAAAAAATCAAAAAAAAAAAAAACATTGGGGCTGGTCCATCAATGGTGTAAATTATGTGTTGACAGTTTGATTATCAGTTTATTTTTTAATTTAAAATCGAGCCGATTTAAAAAGTGAGACGTGGAGGAGATTCCAAATTAATGGAAAATAAATACGAGGCCCATTGCCCATGAAAAATAATTAAACGGAGATGATCACTTTTCAAGTCTTCTCGTTGAAACAAAAAAAAAAGGAACGAATATCGAATTTGATCTTTTTTGTTTGAAGGAAAATAGTGATTGCTCGTGTCGTCCATTTTGTAAAAAATGCAAAGGCAAGCTCGAATAATCGGTTTGAAAAAATTCAAAATTTTCACTAACATTTTTTTCGCATACACAAAAAGCTTCGTCTAAAAGGGGATGAAGGAACTTTTACAATTTCGTCTCCTTCATCTTCGTGAAACTTCGTGATGTACGGACGGATGAGTTTGTATCAATAATATTGTGACATGAGTTTAAAATATAAACTTCAATAATTTAAGATTTAAGAATAACTTGACCTGTCGATCTAATTCACGTAGGATAAGTTGCACCAGTAAATTAACAGGACCCAGTGAATGACCACTCGACGTAAAAAAATATCTATAAATAATAATTTTAACACGAGTGTTTATTCACTGGTACTGAATCTTAAGAGTTCATTCACTGCTGCACTCATCCTACCAGATCATAAATCCACACAGAAAAAATGCTCCAAATGAAAAAAAAAAAAAAAAAAAAAATGCTTCATGCTTGCCTGTGTTTAATTTTTAGCAAAATAAAAGAAGAAGAAATAGGAAAAAAAAAAAAAAAAGTTGTGAGAAACGCCGTCAAGATATCCGGATTGTCACATGTTCGCGAGAACCATGAAAAATTCCGGATACTATTTAGCTCCGAATCTCAAGAGCAATGCGTGAACAAAAAAAATAAAAAAAAGTCAGGCGAACGAATAGAATTATAAAGTTTGATGTAAAGTATTATTCCCCATTACTTTCTTGCTATAACATACTCGAGAAAGCCTCACGTGTTGTCATTCATACGAATATACCCATTGATAGTTCCTTTTAAGTGACATAAATTTTATATACATATATATATATATATCTGTATGAAGTTAAAGCTCTATGTATAAATTCCTAATCAATAGCAAACATTAATGAATTTTATTTTATTTGAAATTATTACGAATTATTTTGGTTTACTTGATTATATGTTATCACATGTAAATAGATTTATTAGAAACAATTTAAATCACGATTAAAGTCTATTTAAATTTTATTATATGTGTAAACGTTTAAATTTTTGTTTTAATTTTTATTAACTCACCTCGACACCATGCTCAGTATAGAAATCTGCTGTTCCCATGCTGGCATATAATTTGTAGCCCATCTTATGAAGATTCTCGATCGATGGCAATAATTCCATCTTGTGCTGTAACATTTAGAAAGGAAAAAAAAAAAATTGTAGTTGCTCATTGATCTGAAATTTCGAGGTCCAAATAATATTCAAGGAATGCTTAGAGTTTATAACAATTTTTTTTTCAAGTTAAAGCGATGCTAAAATTTTATTTAAATATTGGACATTTGATTTAAATTCATTTAAATCAAAGAAAGATTTTTTTTTAATTCAAGAGATGATTTAATTTTATATGGTTGATTGAATTTTTCATTACCTTGAAACTTCCGATAGAAAGAAGAATTCCTTTTTCTGGTATGTGAAATCCAGTACTCATCATGCCCTTTAAATAAGCTTCGTATCGATTGTCACCGAAACAAGCAACTTCTCCTGTAGATGCCATTTCGACACCCAGCATCACATCAGCTCCTAAATATATTCAAGATTTTTTTTTATTCCTTTCAATTGATTTTGGAATACTTTTTTATTTTATTTTCTACTTAAAATATCTTCAAGTTAAAATTGTTTGGGTTAAAAAAAAATATAAAAAATTATAAAATTTCATTAAAATTTGTAGAAACTTTTTTTTTCTAATTGTAGAATAAATTGACAGGCAAACGAATAAAATATCGTTAAAAAATTGAGCTTTTCTCTCCCATTCAACTACACCAGATTTTTTTGCTAATGTAAACCAGCACGAATTGATTTTTTTTTTTTAGCCTTCATCCAGCAATATTAGTTTGGTGCAAAAATATAAAGAAAGATGGAAAAAAACGAACAAACGAGGACAAATTTCAACTGTACGAATAATTTCTGTGTAATGGAATGGCAAATGTTTAAAAATTATCCTGTGATGGTTCTTCATTGAGGAATTTAGGTCGTTAATTTAAATGCCATTTAAATGATAATTCTTCGTCTATAAAAAAAAAAAAAAGCAAATACGACTATTTTTAAATAAATATTCATTAAAATGTTCGATTATATTGAATCGATTTTCGATATTATTGAAAAATATTAAAAAGCATAAACTGTTTCATGCTGCCATTGAGTTAGAAATGTTAAAATTAATTTTACCAAAAAAACTTACCGGCCAGACGCGAGAAAGAAAATTGTGGTACTTTGACTCCAACTTTTCCACAGCCAGTTAGAATGTCAACCGGATCGACACTTTCACCGACTATTATACGAGTCGCCATCGCGACAAAATCATGATCGAGGGTTTTTGAAACAAATGGAAAGGATCTCGATACCCGAACGTTGCATTCGATAACTTTTAGCTCATTGTCCTGAGGAAAAAATAATTTTCTTACATATAAAAACGTAAAGGTAAAAAATTAAAAATTGGATAAACATAAAAATTTTTTTTTTTGTTGTTTGAATTGAATGGATTTTAGTGAGAAAACCAACCCTAAGATAAAAAATTCCCAATTAAGACTCAATTGAAAAATAAATGCAGAGATGGTAAAAAAAAAAAAAAAATCAAATTCAAAATAAAAATGAAGCTCTGATTTAAATGTAAAATGCAATTTAACGAAATTGAGATAAAAAAATTATTTCTCTCTCTCTATTTTGCACTGGTAAAAATTTTTTTGCATTCTATCAAAAATAAATCAGCACGATTGAGATTTAAAATTTTACTTTTGCGATGAGCTGCATATTGAAAGGTCCAGTCACATCAAGGGCAAGAGAAATTGCTTTGGTGATACTTTGAATTTTTGCAAGAGTCTCAGGATTTATGTCCTGTGGGGGTGTCACAAGGGTCGCATCCCCCGAGTGCACCCCAGCATTTTCCACGTGTTCGGAGACAGCCATGCAGCATATAACACCCTGATAAGCCACTGCATCGACATCGATCTCTTTCGCCTCGAGAATAAATTTTGATATAACGACCGGATGCTCATTGCTGACGTCACTGGCATTTTTTAAATATGACTCGAGATCATTTGCCGAGTGTGCAACGTTCATTGCTGCGCCACTTAAAACGTAAGATGGTCTTACGAGACAAGGATAACCGACTTCCTCGCAAAATTTTATCGCTGAATTTAAATCGGTCAATTTTTTCCATCTGGAAATAAAAAAATTAAATTTTCATTAATTTTTTTTTTTCTCGTAAATGAGGAAAAAAAATTCAACGTGACTCATAAATTTTATTCTTTACAGAAAGAATGAAGAAAAAGAAAAATATTTTTATTAACATTTTTACCGTCGCTGTGAAAATTCTAAATGTATAAAAAATTAAATTTTCATTTTTTTAAATCTCGTAAATGAGGAAAAAAATTTCAACGTCACTCATAAATTTTATTCTTTACAGAAAGAATGAAGAAATAGAAAAATATTTTTGTTAAATTTTTTACCGTCGCTGTGAAAATTCTAAATGTATAAAAAATTAAATTTTCATTTTTTTTAATCTCGTAAATGAGGAAAAAAATTTCAACGTCACTCATAAATTTTATTCTTTACAGAAAGAATGAAGAAATAGAAAAATATTTTTGTTAAAATTTTTACCGTCGCTGTGAAAATTCTAAATGTATAAAAAATTAAATTTTCATTTTTTTTAATCTCGTAAATGAGGAAAAAAATTTCAACGTCATTCATAAAATTTATTCTTTACAGAAAGAATGAAGAAATAGAAAAAAAAAATTGTTAAAATCTTTACCGTGGCTGTGAAACTTCGATACGATCGAGAGTTCGAGAAAATTTGAAACGATCTTCAGCTTCGTCAATATTAATCGGAGAAGTACCGAGAATTTTTGCTTGCTGTTTGTGAAGATCCATCGCTATATTGTTTGGTAATTGACCACCCATTGATAATATAATACCAACTGGATTCTCAAGGACGTAAATATCCATGACAACCTCGAATGATATTTCCTCGAAGTAGAGACGATCGGACATGTCGTAATCGGTGCTGACCGTTTCCGGATTATAATTCACCATTATCGTTTTACGACCGAGTTTACGTAATTCCCGAAGACAACTGACAGCGCACCAGTCAAATTCAACCGAGCTACCGATCCGATATACACCTGAACCTGAAATAAACGAATTCTTAATTGCACTCTGACCCTCTAGGCTAATTTATTTAGCTTTTGCTAAGTTTTCACATAAAATTCCTGCTGTCACAGAGAATGAACTTGGGTAATCTTTCATGTGATGAGGATTTTTAGAAAAAATCGACAAATATTTTTTTAGGAAAATATTTTTTGAACGAAATATCGACAAAAAGCATATTCGTTAGGACATTGTTTGAATACATTTTTTTTCGATACAAATATTGAAAAATTGGCATTTATTAGCTGCCCAAAAAATCTAAAACTCTCAGACAGCAGATTTATCTTCAAGTTATCTTGATCGTTAAATACGATTTAGGATATCGTTAAAATATATTTTTTGTCGATACAAATATCGAAAAATTGGCATTTATTGGCTGCCAAAAAAATCTAAAACTCTCAGATAGGCAGATTTATCTTCAAGTTATCTTGATCGTTAAATACTCTTTAGGATATCGTTGAAATATATTTTTTTTCGATACAAATATTGAAAAATTGGCATTTATTGGCTGCCAAAAAAATCTAAAACTCTCAGATAGGCAGATTTATCTTCAAGTTATCTTGATCGTTAAATACTCTTTAGGATATCATTGAAATATATTTTTTGTCGATACAAATATTGAAAAACTGGCATTTATTGGCTGCCAAAAAAATCTAAAACTCTCAGATAGGCAGATTTATCTTCAAGTTATCTTGATCGTTAAATACTCTTTAGGATATCATTGAAATATATTTTTTGTCGATACAAATATTGAAAAATTGGCATTTATTAGCTGCCCAAAAAATCTAAAACTCTCAGACAGCAGATTTATCTTCAAGTTATCTCGATCGTTAAATACGATTTAGGATATCGTTGAAATATATTTTTTAACGATACAAATATTGAAAAATTGGCATTTATTGGCTGCCCAAAAAAATCTAAAACTCTCGGATAGGCAGATTTATCTTCAAGTTATCTTGATCGTTAAATACGATTTAGGATATCGTTGAAATATATTTTTTTTCGATACAAATATTGAAAAATTGGCATTTATTGGCAGAAAAAATGGAGGTTTAAAATTTTTATTCGGAAATAATGAAAAAAATTCTTACCGATGACCATCGTGTAATTTCCAGGAAATTCAATATCGTGTGTCGAGCCATTGTACGTTAAATACAAATAATTAGTCGTAGCTGGCCATTCAGCAGCGACAGTGTCAATTTGTTTAACAAATGGACATATATTGCTTTCTCTTCTTTGCTTTCGAATATCGAGCGTTGCCCCCTTTACAGCAGTCGCAATTTGTTTGTCGGAAAAACCAAGCTGCTTTGCACCGAGCAATACAGCGTGTGACAGTTTGGCAAGACCAAGATTTTCCAAAAGCGTGTAATATTCTATGATATTTTTCATTTTTTCGAGAAACCAACGATCGATCTTCGTTAACTCATAGAGACGATCAACGCTGTAACCAGCTTTTATCGATGCAGCAAGAACGAACATTCTTTTGTCCGTTGGCTTTTCCAATTCTTCCTCGTTTACGGCTTTTACATAAGGATCGAAACCCGTCACATTGTCATCGACCATTCGCAGTGCTTTTTGAAAAGCTTCCTCGAACTTTCGGCCAATAGCCATTACCTCACCAACGCTCTTCATTGAACTTCCAATCTACAAATTTAATGAAAAACAAGTTAAAAGAATTATTTAATTGACGTAGTCGTTAAACCAATTTTTATTATCAATTTTATATTATTTGGAATAAGATTAAGTCAGAGATGCAATTTAGCTAAATAATGTTTCTCTTTTAGGAAGGAATAAATTAAATAAAATACCGTTAACAATAATTTGTCAATTTTTAGAAGGGTCACTCAAAATTACTCAAAGTTTTAACAAAAATTAAGAATTTATTAACATAAATTCTCTTCCTCTTTTTGATTAAAAAAATGTTGAAAAAAAATTCTTAATTTTATATACAAGAATAAAAAGTCTTGACAAGATTGTCTTCAATTAATAATAAAAAAAATGTTATCTTCGTGCTGACAAGTCAGAGAAGCAATTTATCTAAATATTGTTTTCTTTTTGGACGGAATAAATTAAATTAAATACCGTTAACAATAATTTGTAAATTTTTAGAAGGGTCATTCTCAAAATTACTCAAAGTTTTAACAAAAATTAAGAATTTATTAACATAAATTGAAAAAAAAATATTAATTTTATATATAAGAATTAAAAAAATGTTATCTTCGTGCTGATAAGTAAGAGAAGCAATTTCGCTAAATATTGTTTCTTTTTTAGGAAGGAATAAATTAAATAAAATACCGTTAAAAATAATTCGTCAACTTTTAGAAGGGTCATTCTCAAAATTACTCAAAGTTTTAACAAAAATTAAGAATTTATTAACATAAATTGTCTTTCTCTTTTTGATTAAAAAAATGACGTCAGTTTGAAAAAAAAATCTTAATTTTATATACAAGAATAAAAAGCTTTGACGAGCTTTTTATTGTCTTCAATTAATAATAAAAAAAATATTATCTTCGTGCTGACAAGTCAGAGAAGCAATTTATCTAAATATTGTTTTCTTTTTGGACGGAATAAATTAAATTAAATACCGTTAACAATAATTTGTAAATTTTTAGAAGGGTCATTCTCAAAATTACTCAAAGTTTTAACAAAAATTAAGAATTTATTAACATAAATTGAAAAAAAAATATCAATTTTATATATAAGAATAAAAAAAATGTTATCTTCGTGCTGACAAGTAAGAGAAGCAATTTAGCTAAATATTGTTTTTCTTTTTGGAAGGAATAAATTAAATAAAATACCGTTAAAAATAATTTGTCAATTTTTAGAAGGGTCATTTACAAAATTACTCAAAGTTTTAACAAAAATTAAGAATTTATTAACATAAATTCTCTTTCTCTTTTTGATTAAAAAAATGACGACAGTTTGAAAAAAAATTATTAATTTTATATACAAGAATAAAAAGCTCGTCATAGCTTTTTATTGTCTTCAATTAATAATAATAATAATAAAAACCTTTGTGCTGACACGTTGAAATTTGCTCAAATCCCATCGAGGAATTTTAACAACGCAATAATCGAGACTGGGCTCGAAGCAAGCTGTTGTCTTTCCAGTAACTGAATTTTTTATATCGGGCAGTGGAATTTCCAATGCAAGTTTAGCAGCAACATAGGCCAAGGGATATCCAGTTGCTTTACTCGCCAATGCTGAACTTCTCGAGAGTCTGGCATTAACCTCAATGATATAATATTCCTCAGAGAATGGATTAAGGGCGTATTGAATATTGCACTCGCCGACAATTCCAAAATGTCGAATGACTTTTATTGCTGCTGTTCGAAGAATATTGTATTCTCGATTGGAGAGAGTCTGACTGGGTGCAACGACGATAGACTCGCCAGTATGAATTCCAAGAGGATCGACATTTTCCATATTGCAAACGGTTATGCAATTGTCAAAAGCATCTCTGACGACCTCGTATTCGACTTCTTTCCATCCTTTTAATGATTTGTCAATTATCAATTGACTGGAATGAGCTAATGCCTGCTGGGCCAGAGTTTTGAGCTCTTCCTTGGTATTTGCAAAACCCGAGCCAAGACCACCGAGAGAAAATGCTGCACGAGCCATTACCGGATATCCTAATTTTTCTGCAGCTTCCAAAGCCTATTTGCAACAATAAAATTTTCCTTAATTTGAAATTTTATCTTCTCCTTAATTCTCAATAAATACGAAAATTTATATATCTTGACAAATTTATATTTTATATTAATTTTTAAATATTGAATATTTTTTCTTGGCATCGAATTTACCTCTTGAATGGAATACACTGCAGCACTCGGAGCAACTTTCTCATTTATCGCGCTAATTTTGTCAGCAAAAATTTTTCGATCTTCCGTTTCTATTATTGACTGTATCGGCGTACCCAGAATCTTGACCTGATACTTTTTGAATACTCCTTTTTGCTCGAGTTCAACTCCACAGTTGAGAGCAGTTTGACCACCAAAAGTCAGCAAAACCCCATCTGGCCTCTCTGACCTTATGACCTATTTAGTCAAACAAACAAATTAAACCCTTTATTATTATTTTATTCCTACAATTTCTAGGGCAGATTCAGGCTCTTTAAATGAGAACGAAAACTTTTCATTCGAGAATTTCTATAACACGAATAGAATATTTCAAACGATCTATATTCTCAATAATTTTTACAGATTCATACGAAATAATGGTCGAATCAAAAGCTGTTGATTTTAGCTAAAAATCTAAAAAGCCCATTATTATTTTATTAATTTTTTGCAATTCTTCGTGAGTGTCTTTATATATTATTGGACGGTTAGTATATTTAAAAAAAGAATGCTCTCTAAAAATTATATTTAAATGAATATCTAGCGAAAATTGTCAGGCTCTTTAAATGAGAACGAAAACTTTTCATTCGAGAATTTTTATAACACGAATAAAATATTTCAAACGATCTATATTCTCAATCATTTTTACAGATTCATACGAAATAATGGTCGAATCAAAAGCTGTTGATTTTAGCTAAAAATCTAAAATTCATCTGACCAATATAATAAATGAGAGCAATGCAAAACGCCAGCAATGCCAAATAATGGTCGAATCAAAAGCTGTTGATTTTAGCTAAATATCTAAAAAGCCCATTATTATTATTATCATTTTTTTTAATTCTTCGTGAGTGTCTATATATATTATTGGACGGTTAATATATTTAAAAAAAGAATGATCTCTAAAAATAATGTTTAAATGAATATCCGTCGACAATTCCTAGGGCAGAATATTTCAAACGATCTATATTCTCAATAATTTTTACAGATTCATACGAAATAATGGTCGAATCAAAAGCTGTTGATTTTAGCTAAAAATCTAAAAAGCCCATTATTAATTTATTAATTTTTTGAAATTCTTCGTGAGGGTCTATTTTATTGGACGGTTAATATATTTAAAAAAAGAATGCTCTCTAAATATTATATTTAAATAAATATCCGTCGGCAATTCCTAGGGCAGAATAGGTCAGAATATTCATACGAAATAATGGTCGAATCAAAAGCTATTGATTTTAGCTAAAAATCTAAAATTCATCTGACCAAAATAATAACAGAGAGCAATAAATTACCTGTTCGACATATTCCGGAATGATCGGTAAAAAATATACTTTGTCAGCCATACCCTTGGACGTTTGTACAGTAGCGATATTTGGATTAATGAGGACAGTCTGTATGTTTTCCTCGCGAAGTGCCTTGATAGCTTGAGATCCAGAATAATCAAATTCTCCAGCCTGACCAATGCTGAGACCACCAGAGCCCAGAATCAATATTTTCTTTGGTCTCGTTGGGTTTATCGGATTGATCGGTTTGTATGTCAATTTATCGTTGAGTCTTTGCTTTATCGAGATGGACTCGACGTTTTTTATTTGGCATTTTATCGTGTCGAGAAAAACGTCAAACAAACACTCGAGATCTTCAGGTCCGGCGGTATGCTCGGGATGAAATTGGACCGAGAGATAAGGGAGACTTGTGTGTACGATACCCTCGTTGCTCTTATCATTTGCGTTTGTAAACAAATCTTCCCACTCAGCTGGTAATTCAGTTGGGTCGATAGCAAATCCATGATTTTGAGAGGTCATGTAACAGCGTCCGGTACCATGATGGATGGCTGGTTGATTATGTCCTCGATTACCATAACTAAAAACAAAACAAACCTCGGAATAATACATCGAATCTTTTTCCTACCATCGACCATTCTTCCCATGACCTTTCGACCTTTCGACTACTCGATAAAAAAAAATCAAGTCACATGGAAAAATAAATATTTACTCAAGTTTGTAGCTTCTACATCCTGCAGCAATGGAAAGCAACTGGTGACCCAGACATATCCCAAAAATTGGCTTCTTCTTTTTTTCTCCAAGAACTTTTCGTATATTTTGAACTGTTGTCGAGCACATGGCTGGGTCACCAGGACCATTGCTCAAGAAGAGGCCGTCGTATTCCCCATTTTGTAAATCATAATTCCATGGCACCACATCAACCCTGGCTCCTCGTTTCAGGAAACAACGTATCTGATTGTACTTCAAACCACAATCGACGACGCATATTCTCGGATTACCATTTACGTTAAAAGTTTTCGTTGATTTCTACCAGATGAAATATGAAAAATTACCAATTTTTAGTACGATAATGAATAAAAGAATTTTGTTTCAATTTTTTAAATATTTTAATCGAATACCAACTCTCGATACTTCAGCCACGAGATTCCTCTTGTTGGGGTCAGCGATTTTTGACATAACCCCAACCGGTTTTAATGGTGGCTGACCGATCACGATCCTTCCGAGGATGCTGCCCTTTTCTCGAATTATTTTCGTCAATGCACGAGTATCGATATCGCATATTCCAGGAATTTTTTCACTCGCCATCCATTCCGAGAGGGTTTTAATTTGACGCCAGTGACTCGGTGTCTCGCAGAGTTCACCGACGATCAATCCAGCTGCCCATATTCGATCAGATTCGAACCAGCTGAAAAAATATTTTTATCCAATTTGAAAATCATCACGGAGTCAATTAATATCGAACTGTCCCAATGTGAAACGACTCGAGGATTAAAACTGGTCTGGGTAATTTACAAGTTTTTTTCATCTGTGATTCCACGATATGAATTTCGGATGAACTCATTCGTACGAAATAAATAAAATAACAAGGAATGCCCTGTAGGATTTTTTTCAACGCCATGGCGCTTATGGGAAAAGCTGCAAACTTCCATCTTAAGTTTGAAAATTTATAGACTTTGAATATTAGGAAATAAAACATAAAGGGTGGTAAATATAAAATATAAAACGTGTTCTTGGATCCTTAAATATTTTTTTAGGCATGAAAAAAAATCGAATTAATATAAAAAATTAAAATATTCCTTTCGTGAGCGTGCAGACTTTATCTTAAGTTTAAGAATTTATAGACTTTGAGTATTAGGAAATAAAATATAAAGGGTGGTAAATTTAATAAGGGGGTAAATGTAAAAATATAAATGTAAAATATAAAACGTGTTCTTGGATCCTTAAATATTTTATTAGGCATGAAAAAAAATCGAATTAATATAAAAAATTAAAATATTCCTTTCGTGAGCGTGCAGACTTTATCTTAAGTTTAAGAATTTATAGACTTTGAGTATTAGGAAATAAAATATAAAGGGTGGTAAATTTAAAAAGGGGTAAATGTAAAAATATAAATATAAAACGTGCTCTTGGATCCTTAAATATTTTATTAGGCATGAAAAAAAATCGAATTAATATAAAAATATAAATATAAAATATAAAACGTGTTCTTGGATCCTTAAATATTTTATTAGGCATGAAAAAAATTCGAATTAATATAAAAAATTAAAATATTCCTTTCGTGAGCTCATAGTCTTTGGAGATAATCGATGTTTTTGCAAATTACACTTTGATTATACCTTTTTATATTGACAAAGTTGCAAAGTAGCTTATCGATTATCAGAGAGAAAAATTAATTAATAAAGATCGATACGCCATGGCGTTTATGGGAAAAGTTGCAAACTTCATCTTAAGTTTAAGAATTTATAGACTTTGAGTATTAGGAAATAAAATATAAAGGGTGTTACGTATTCTTGGATCCTTAAATATTTTATTAGTCATGAAAAAAAGTTGGGTCACCGAATGTTTTCGGAAGTTATTAATATTAAAAGTGAAACTTCCGTAATTCGGGAGAGCCTCGTCTCTCTGATGGGCTGGTGACCCAACCCATTGTGGCTGCTCACCCAACACACCAGGCGCTGCGCAATAGTTAAAGCTCCCACAAAATACGTCCCTGAGCGAAAGGAATTATGGCATTTTCGAATCGTCTACATTGGCTACAACTCGATCTCACGAATTCAGACGATAAATTCATTGATTCGGTGTAGCTCGCACTCGACAACAAGAGAGAATAATCAATTATTACAACGACCCTTAAGCATTTAAAAAATCTTTTCGACTCAAAGAAATAAAAAATTTAAATACCACGCTGCACGCTCGTGATTGTAAATTGGCTATTGAACTTGAACTTGATTGAACCCAACATCGACGAGATGAAAGTCGTGTCGAATGAGCCAACTAGTCGTACGAAAAATTACTCTCGCCATAAGTGAACGACAGGCAAAGCAATTTATATAATTCGTTACGGTAAATAAATTTTTATAATTAATTCATTAAAGGTCCAGATTGTTGAATCTTACATATGCTAAAGCGAATCATAACCGATAAGAGAAATATTCCGACACACACTTGTTGGAATAAAATGGCTAATCTTACAGTTGATATTTAAACGATTCTCCATATATAAATATTATCTAATATAAATTCTTTATCAGCAGTTTTGAAAACTTCCTGAATATAAATATGTAACTACGTGTGAAGATTGAGTTCATGTTTATGTAAAGTCAATAAAACGTAAATGATAAACATTGAGTGCATTGCTTCGAATTTATATACATATATATACTTACTAAGGTAATCCATTTTCATCCTTTTCAACGCCAGGCACACCGTAGTTGCCTATTAACGGATAGGTGAGTACCAGTATTTGAGCATGATAGGATGGATCGGTCAATGATTCCGGATAACCCACCATACCGGTCTGAAAAACTAAAGAAATCTTTTATCTTTCTGCTGCTCACATATATGTATAATAATCATAGAGAATAAAATTACCATATAGAATAAAATAAAGATCGTTAAGTCTGCTTATATTTATATTTAGTAAATTCGTATCAAGGGGAGAATTCTCCACGTTAAATAAACGGAAGAATTTTTTTTTTTTTTACGGGAAGAAATAGGAAATAATTTTTAATTTACTCCGGATTTTCCATTGCTCGATGATTCGTCGAATTGGAGGGTTTACATTTTTTTTATTGATAAATCAAATTATCTTTCGATCATCAGATAGTTCGATATATTTTTCCCAATAGAAGATTGCTGGCCAGCCCAGATTGGATTTGATTCGATCTAATTTTTTCACACAAGTAATCAGTTGACCCTAACGAAGCTTTTCGTGCTTTTGTGCATTTTAAATTTGAACTGTTACATCGAAATTCATCAGATGGATATGCGAATTTTTTTTTTTAATGATTTTTTGACTTTTTGGAGTAACAAAGAGACATCCAATATTTATTTATTTTTTTATCTATTTATTTTTTCTTACGAAGACAAAAAGCTTCCTCGATGATTTTTTTTATTGATAAATCAAATTATCTTTCGAACATCAGAGTTTTGTGCATTTTAAATTTGAACTATTCAATAGAAATTCGAACGAGACTTTTGACACAACGATATACATTGAATCCCAGAGACTACTAGCGCGTGGAACACAGAACGGTGAGAAAAAGAACCAGACGATCATAAGCCATATCATTGGTTTCATTGTCGTTTCATCGTTTTCCACGATCATGTGCCACAGAATTTTCCGATTAATTATCGATAAAACTTTTCATGGATAATTTTATCAATTCTATAATTCTAGTCGACGATTTATCAAAAGATCCAGAAGTGACATAAACATTTTTATTTCTTACTTAAATTACATTTATCCAACAGAAAAGGTTAATCAGCTTGAAGTGAAATCAACGATTTTTTTTTTTTTAATAATTCGCTTCAATCGTGTGCTACACGACACACACACATATATATATATATATATATGTAGACATTTATGTATATATGTAAAATTAGTATATCGGAGCACCAGTAGTAGAAAGATGGAGCACAAAACCGACCACGTGTTGCCTTACTCACGAAACGTTAAACGGAGACAAAAAATTATTATAGTTTTTAACTAAATTCACAAAAATGATTTCTCGTGTTATTGGCGTTTTTTTTTTTTTTTTTCTTTTTCTTCATATTTTTTCATTTCTCATTCGAATGAAAGAAAAAAAAAAACTCACCAACTTCACCATCGACGGGGATATGGGCGCCAAAGCTTTTTCCCGGGAATAAAGTGCCATCCTCGAGCAATAGATAAGCGTCTTTCTCGTAGCTACTGCACATGGTTAATATCGACTAAAATGTAATACACGTGTTTGTGCTGCGGCAACCGGGTGGGTACTGCTGCGAGTCAGCTCCTCGACTCCGCTTTCATCATTCACCAGAGCCAGCAAAAACTCGACAAAGCCGGCTATCTAAACGGCTTTTTCGAACGTTCGAAATGCCGATGAGAGAGATCGCTTCTTTATCTCGACCAACAGCTCCGATATGGTTTTTTCAAGCTGGATATGCGTGTGATTAGGAGCTCTACACGTGCCGAACTTCGGCAATAATGTAATCTTCTCTTATATACTTCACACGATATTTAAACATTATTTTCTAATTATTTATTCACAAATATTATGCTGTATATATATATATATATATATATATGTGAAACTTATGTATATATAAAATATATATGAAACTTATGTATATATGAAATATATATAAAACTTATGTTTATATGAAATATATATGAAACTTATGTATATATAAAATATATATGAAACTTATGTATATATGAAATATATATAAAACTTATGTTTATATGAAATATATATGAAACTTATGTATATACGAAATATATATGAAACTTATGTATATACGAAATATATATAAAACTTATGTTTATATGAAATATATATGAAACTTATGTATATATGAAATATATATAAAACTTATGTTTATATGAAATATATATGAAACGTATGTATATATGAAATATATATAAAACTTATGTTTATATGATATATATATAAAACTTATGTATATACGAAATATATATGAAACGTATGTATATATGAAATATATATAAAACTTATGTTTATATGAAATATATATGAAACTTATGTATATATGAAATATATATGAAACTTATGTATATACGAAATATATATGAAACTTATGTATATATAAAATATATATGAAACTTATGTATATATGAAATATATATAAAACGTATGTATATATGAAATATATATGAAACTTATGTTTATATGATATATATATAAAACTTATGTTTATATGAAATATATATGAAACGTTCGATGGAAAAGCAGAGCCCACTAGTCCCTGGGAAAAATGTTGGAGCGTGATTCGGAGCTCTACACGTGCCGAACTTCGGCAATAATGTAATCTTCTCTTATATACTTCACACGATATTTAAACATTATTTTCCAATTATTTATTCACAAATATTACGCTCTATATATATATATATGAAACGTATGTATATATAAAATATATATGAAACTATATATAGCTATATATAGTAAAGCTATATATAGCTTCACATGCATAGTGGAAGGTGCATGGTGCATAGTGGAAATTTATAAATATAATAAACTCAACATATTTTAGACCATAACACATGGCATAATGTTACAATTTTTATTCTTGATACTATCAAAAAGTTTTTATTCGTAAAATACTATCAAAAGGTTTTTATTCTCAATACTATGAAAATTTTATTCAACATACTATAAAGGATTTTCGATACTATCAAACATAAATGTTGAAAATTAAATACGTATTGGCATTATATAAATCAATGATACTCCTTCAGTATAATTGCATATTTTAAAAATAACTGACAGATTATATTATCTTAAGATGTAATTTGCTGGCAGGTTTTTTTATATAACCATCACAGAGATCACAAATACAATAATTTTCGGATGAAAAATAATAATAATATTAATAATAATAATGAAGAAAATAAATAATAAATTTAAGCAGCGATTCTTTGTTTGGTCCATATGTCAGATTCCTTCGTAAACAGAAGACGATCACCTATGAGATGATCGTAGGCGAAATAATATTCGATTGTCTGGGGGATAAGTCGATACGCGATCCTAAAGTTAAAAAAAAAAAAAAATTACAATTTGTCTTAAGATAATTATAACGAACGATGTGAAAAATTTGTGTCAAGAAAATCAACGAATACTTACATATGGTCTGGCATTGGTAAGATACGATTTTTTGTGGAAACCTCTTGGACCATCTTATCGTGATGAGCCTTTTGCTCGTTCCAATCGACAACTTTGCCCTGATGACACAAATGTGCTCGTATTTTGCAATAAAGTGGCTCACGTTCGTACAAATAACGAAAATCTTCGGTCGAAAGTTTCTCCATTTTCCCTTCAATTCTCACCTGAATGAAAATATATTTTTTTTTAATCTTCAGATATAAAAATAATTTTTCCTTTCTTCTTCAGATATAAAAATTAATTTTTCTTTTTTCTTCAGATATAAAAATTATTTTTCCTTTTTTCTTCATATATAAAAATTATTTTTCCTTTTTTCTTCAGATATAAAAATTATTTTTCCTTTTTATCAATAATATATTGACATATATCATATATTGATAACATAGATAATTTTTTTTTAATTCTTCAATTTTTCATTTGGCCATTAAGTTAAGTTTACCTGCCGAGAAATATCATTAGCCCGATCGTTACGATAAGCCCAGAGTATACACATCGCTGCACTCGGTACTTGTTCCTAAATATATTGACGAGATCAGTTTTCATGATATATTGAGAAATATTTGAAAATCGTAATAAACTTTGACAACGATTATATTTTAATTCATTAATATTTACCAATTCGTAAAATTTTCGACTCCGGTTATCAGTGAGAATGACAAAGCCCCGCTCATCATATTGGCGAAGAATAACGTGTCGTGCGCTCACTTTTAGGTCCCTGGTAAATAATTTTATTATTTTTTAATATATCTGACAAATATCTCCGGATATTTTCATTCGGCACTAATATACGTGCAGTAAGAATGTACAATAATATAACAAAAGATGATCACAGAAAATTTTATATTGAGAAAATGTCCACCCTCGTGAAAAATTTTAAAACATTTTTTTAAAAATAAAATCCTCGAGATTTTTGCCAAACAACAAAATATTACGTAAAGCAAATTTGATAGACGAAGTTCATGTGAGTTTTATTTTTATCGGAATTTCGAAGAAACTTTAAAAAAAAAACAATGGATGCCTTTTTTAAATTTATCATATTTATGCCTCATGAGATTTTATGAAAAGTTTAAATTGACTCTTTGAAATATTTTCGTTACGAAATATTTTCTTAGCAATCACTTTCGCTCTTTGAATATTGTGAATACGAACGTCGTACAGAAAATAGAGTCATCGAGTCATATGAGATAGAGATTCATGGTGAAATAATTACGTAATATATTAATAATACGAATAATCCAATCTTCTTAATAGTTTATTATAGATAAGATCTTATTAAAATAAACACATATAAACTATTATTTATATGACTAATTCCACCAATTGTCACTTATGTCATGACCTAGCCAAATTTTTATTATGTCCCCCATTTATTATCTTATCGTGTGTGATAAGAAAAAAATAGTTTTTTAAATTTATTTATGGAATTTATCATAAAGAAAAAATTAGTTTTTTAAATTTATTCATGGAATTTATCATATTAAGGAAAAATTAATTTTTTTAATTTATTTATGGAATTTATCATATTTATGCCTCATGGGATTTTGTGAAAAGTTTAAATTGACCCTTTGAAATATTTTCGTTACGAAATCATTTCTCAGCAATCACTTTCATATCATGGTGAATACGAAGGACGTACAGAAAATAGAGAGTAAATATTCATCATGAAGTAAATACATATCAATAATACGAATAATCCAATCTTCTTAATAGTTCATGATAGATAAGATCTTATTAAAATAAACACATATAAACTATTATTTATATGACTAATTCCACCAATTGTTACCTAAGTCATGACCTAGCCAAACTTTTATTATGTCCGCCATTTATTATCTTATCGTGTGTGATAAGAAAAAATTAGTTTTTTTAATTTATTTATGGAATTTATCATATTAAGAAAAAAATAGTTTTTTAAATTTATTTATGGACTTTGTCATATTAAGAAAAAAAATGTTTTTTAAATTAAATTATTTAAATTGACCCTTTGAAATATTTTCGTTACGAAATAATTTCTCAGCAATCACTTTCGCTATTTGAACATGGTGAATACGAACGTCGTACAAAAAAATAGGGAAGCAAAAATTTATCATGAAGTAATTACGAAATATATGAATAATCCAAGATAGATAAGGTCTGATTAAAATAAACACATATAAACTACTATTTATACGACTCATTCCACGAATTATCACCTAAGCCATCATATAGCCAAGTTTTTGTTATGTTCTCCATTTTTATATTATCTTATCGTGTGTGATAAGGAGAAATCAACAGATTTACACCATTTCAGCTCTCCATAGGATTTAAAAAAATAAAAATAAATTATATCCAGCAAGATAGTTTTTACTATTTTATTTTTTATCCATTTGTATTATGGCGAAAATGATTATAGAATAATTCTAGATGCTAATTTCAATTTTGTAAGTCTTTATTTTTGAATATTATTTTTATTACAAATAATGAATTTCTAAAATTTGTCTCTTTATAATTGTCGCTCATAGCTATTACTGTGGATTTTTTTTTACGTCAATATGGCCAAATACTGAAAAATAAAAAAATATAAAAAAAAAAAAAAAATGAAAAAAGGAGCTTTGGCCCTTAAGATCGAATTCTATAAAATTCAGTCACTGCAAATATATTTTTTTAAATTTTTTTCTCCGAAACCTGTTTAAATTATAAGGTTGAAATTTTCAAAAATGTCACTTCACATGACATATATATATACATCGAGCAGCACCAAAGGGGGACCATAAAAAAAAATGAAAATAAAAAAATGTATGAAATGAGCCAAAAATAATAAATTGATAAGTATCGACTTACTTTGAGACAGTGGCAAGACAAAGAGCGTTTGGCATTCCAGTAGAATATTTTTTCGCCTCTTCATGCCATTCCTTGAAGAGATCCATCGGATCATCGCTCTTTATTTCTATACGAGCTAAATCAGACAGCTCGGTCGTTGGTTTTTTAATGCTCGAAAAATCCTTAGCGCATACCGTTGCACCACCAATTATTTTTTCACTAGCCTGAATTAAACGCCACTCAAAATTAATAATAAAATTATTCCAATTAAATTAAATTAAATTAAATTAAATTAAATTAAATTAAATTAAATTAAATTAAATTAAATTAAATTAAATTAAATTAAATTAAATTAAATTAAATTAAATTAAATTAAATTAAATTAAATTAAATTAAATTAAATTAAATTAAATTAAATTAAATTAAATTAAATTAAATTAAATTAAATTAAATTAAATTAAATTAAATTAAATTAAATTAAATTAAATTAAATTAAATTAAATTAAATTAAATTAAATTAAATTAAATTAAATTAAATTAAATTAAATTAAATTAAATTAAATTAAATTAAATTAAATTAAATTAAATTAAATTAAATTAAATTAAATTAAATTAAATTAAATTAAATTAAATTAAATTAAATTAAATTAAATTAAATTAAATTAAATTAAATTAAATTAAATTAAATTAAATTAAATTAAATTAAATTAAATTAAATTAAATTAAATTAAATTAAATTAAATTAAATTAAATTAAATTAAATTAAATTAAATTAAATTAAATTAAATTAAATTAAATTAAATTAAATTAAATTAAATTAAATTAAATTAAATTAAATTAAATTAAATTAAATTAAATTAAATTAAATTAAATTAAATTAAATTAAATTAAATTAAATTAAATTAAATTAAATTAAATTAAATTAAATTAAATTAAATTAAATTAAATTAAATTAAATTAAATTAAATTAAATTAAATTAAATTAAATTAAATTAAATTAAATTAAATTAAATTAAATTAAATTAAATTAAATTAAATTAAATTAAATTAAATTAAATTAAATTAAATTAAATTAAATTAAATTAAATTAAATTAAATTAAATTAAATTAAATTAAATTAAATTAAATTAAATTAAATTAAATTAAATTAAATTAAATTAAATTAAATTAAATTAAATTAAATTAAATTAAATTAAATTAAATTAAATTAAATTAAATTAAATTAAATTAAATTAAATTAATCTCGAGAAACAAAATTCTCACGCTGTAACTATAATTGTGCCCTCGATCCTAATTCTCAATTAAAATAAAAATAAGATATAGCACAATAATTAAAAAAAAAAATAGACCTAGAGCTACGAGACAGTTTATCTCATTTTGTTTATGAGTGGGAACGCATCGAATGCACATTAAATGATTTTTTTTTCTTACATTGAGTTCTGTCATTGAGAATATATATATATATATATATATATATATATATATATATATAACGGCTATTTTAATCAATTTCGAAGCACGTTTTTACGTACTATATATATATTAGGAGTGTGGGAATAGCTGTCGAATCGAATTTTCGAATAATTCAATTTTTTTCGAATAAATCGATTTTTTTTCGAATTTTTTCGAATAATTCAATTTTTTTTTGAATAATTCAAATTTTTTACTCGTCGGCGTCATTATTCTTTGAAAACATTGTTTCAAGCATCTTCAATAGTTTTTTTTTCTTGTTTTGAATCTTCATCTTATCAAAATGTATTGAAATTTTCTCGAATTTAACTTTTGATAGTCAATATATATACGGTCAGAATTCCTACAAGGGGACTCCGAGCAATAAAAACCAGAAAAAAGTGCTAATTTTTTTTATAATTTGCAACAAAATACTCTATCCATGAATTCCAAACACCAGATTGTTCGGAATGTTTTTCTGGCCATGTAAAAAAAATCAAATATTCGAAAAGTTCGAATAATTCGAAAAAATTCGTTATATATATATATATATATATATATATATATAACGGACTTCGAAATTGATTAAAATAGCGATATTGATTAAAATAAATATGAGGTTAATAATTCTTTGTAATAAATTAAAAATAAGCTTGCCATTATTTGTTGTATATTTTGTCGATTAAAAAATATTCTTGAAGCGTGAAGAAATCAAACGTATTAATTTTCACTTGGACGATATCAATTTTCTCTCGCGCGGTCGATGCCACCACAGCGACACGAATGAGACAAGATTTTATATTTACGATCGTCGTTGTGGTCGACAAGCAGCCCTACCATCGAGCTTTCCAGACAAGTAACCTAGCTGGGAGACCTCCGGTGATTTTATTTCGCAAAATTACTCAGCTCTCTCGCACACTCCATGCTGTTTTCATTTTTTTTTTGATCCCAGAAAATTGTCTCTCTGGCAAATAAAATGAATCATTGAGAAGAGAGAAAAAAAACACAAGAAAATTTTGAGCTTTCAAGCAAACGAGCCAGCTGGATGGCTCGGAAGATTTTTTTACAGTAAAATTACTGAGCTCTCGATTTATATTTTTTTCTCACATTCTCTGACTGATAAAATAAATAAATCATTGTTAATAGGAAAGGAGAATAAAATTGGGACAAAAAAAATTTAATTCAATTCACAAACGTACAGAAATATATATTTGTATATTTTTTATTTTCATTTTTCTTATCATACCGAAGAAATAACAGATATTGGTACAGATGTAGTAATAAAGAATTAGACAAGTGTCACAGTGTGGAAAGTTTGACTAATTTTAAGTACAACTGTAAAGAAATAAAAAAATTATTCTTCAATTTGGCCTTAATTAATTTAATATCAATCACATTTATTACTAGGATTTTTTTTTTTTTTCAAGTCATAAAATTACGTAAAATTATTGGATGAAATTATAATTAGGGGAGAGTTTTGGACCACAGTATATCACGAGTAATTTCCAAACGGAATCGAAAAATGATGTTAAGAAAAGAAGAAAATTAAAAAGATTTTTTTTTCTTTCAATTTCTTATTAATTTTTAAAAGTAAAAAAAATCTATATTCTGCCAGAAAAAATAATTCGTTAAGCCTTCCTAATAGTCTATAATAAAATATGTAAAATGTTAAAGGAAAGGATGATTTATATTTATATATTAACAAGGGCGAATGGCGAAGCGTCAATCGTTAATCTACAATTATTTTTCCTACTCGAAAAAATCTCGATTTTCTCCCCATCGAATAAATTATATTGCATTGGATCGCATTACCGCTATGATTTTATTATATGTACAAAAATGCGGATACGTCGAACCAACTCGGGATATTACAATTCCAGGACAATAAAACTTTCGACGTAAAATATTATATTATACAAGTAAATACGAGAGTTTATAAATTACGTTGAATATTTATCAACATTTTTATCCCATCGTCAAGGCTTCGAGAGTATCGACAGATCTTGGATCAAATTCCCACCTGATATTCACATAATTTCTTACATTCTATTATAATACAGTCTCTTTTACATTTCATAATTTTATAATTAAAAAAAAATATATTTATCATGTTCTTTTTTTTTTTTTAATTAAACTTTTAAATTAAAATTTGTTGAAATTTAATTATTTGCACACGAGGCAAATTGATCGGGAAATATTTAAATTTAGAACAGAGAATAGTGGATTTAATCTTGGAGTTTTAATGACTGTCAAGGAACGGCCTCGGAGATAACGTTGATGTGCAATTGGCAATTTTCTCTTACTCGTTTGCGCGTAATTCTCATCTCTATACGTAATGCCAAAGACACCCACGTAATATGATAAATAAAAAAATTTACAGCGTATAAGATTTTCTCATCAAAACGAATAATCTCGAGGCGTATTTTTTTATCCAAGGGGAGACAAGAAAAAAATAATATCGTATTGACATTTCATTGTCACCGAATCTTTATCGAGCATCGAATTGATCATTCGAATAAAAATCTTTTATCGTCACTTTTGTTATTTTGTCTGTTCGTTTCCTTTCCACAAAATTGAAATAATATTATTATAGATTTATCTCCCGCTTGTTGATAATAGATCGTGGTCAGCTTATCATCGAACAGACTTCATGTTCTTGGGAAGAAATTTGGTAAATTCTCCAATTATCCTCAAATCAATTTTGTATTTTATCTGGTCTCAGCCCTTTTCCCTACTTTCGCTCAAATGTTTTTTTTTTATATTTTTTTTTCTCCAGGCTCAAAAATTGCCTCGATTTTGAATATTTTTTTATCGAATTAATTTTTTATCGTCACTGAATAATTTTTTATCGAATTAATTTTTCATCGTCACTGAATAATTTTTTATCGAATTAATTTTTTATCGTCACTGAATAATTTTTTATCGAATTAATTTTTCATCGTCACTTTTGTTATTTTGTCTTTTCGTTTCCTTTCCACAAAAGTGAAATAATATTTTCATCGATTTATCTCCCGCTTGTTGATAATAGATCGTGGTCAGCTTATCATCGAACAGACTTCATGTTCTTGGGAAGAAATTTGGTAAATTCTCCAATTATCCTCAAATCAATTTCGTATTTTATCTGGTCTCAGCCCTTTTCCCTACTTTCGCTCAAATATATTTTTTTTTTTATTTTTTTTCTCCAGGCTCAAAAATTGCCTCGATTTTAAATAATTTTATCGCTCATCATTCTCGAAGCTGATCTTCAGCTTATCGTAGATTTGATCCATGCAATATTCGACGATATCTGATCGTAGAGACGAGGCCTTTCTGTGCCAGTTTTCGAGCATGCTATTCTCCAACTTGAGACTCCCGTCAGAGCCCATCTTCTTCCATCACTCAGAAGACAGAGCATTGGACTTCCTGCTAATTCCTCCTCCTTTACAAGCGAATGAAGAAAAAAAATTAAAAAATAAAAATAACCCGGAGTTGATTGCAAATCTGACATTCTCATTTTCCATTCGACCATACGAAAGTTACAAAATACTCGTTTCTCTCATTTTGACAGACGAAAAAAAATATAAAGATATATCAGAAGCATTTGAGTTGAAAATGAATTAATTTATTTTATTTTCTTCATTAATTAATTCAGTTTAATATTAGAGTGATTTTTAGACACTCAATTTTGTTTTTAGTGCATACGAATATTCATTTCTCTCATTTTGACAGACGAAAAAAAATATAAAGATATATCAGAAGCATTTGAGTTGAAGAACAATTAATTTGTTTGATTTTCTTCATTAATTAATTCAGTTTAAAAAAATTCTCGTTTCTCTCATTTTGACAGGCGCAAAAACGTAAAGATATATCAGGAGCTTTTGAGTTGAAGAAGAATTAATTTGTTTGATTTTCTTCATTAATTAATTCAGTTTAATATTGTGCAGATTTTTAGGCACTCAATTTTTTTTTTTTAGTGCATACAAAATACTCGTTTCTCCCATTTTGACAGACGAAAAACATAAAGATATGTCAGAAGCATTTGAGTTGAAGAAGAATTGATTTGTTTGATTTTCTTCATTAATTAATTCAGTTTAATATTGTGCAGATTTTTAGGCACTCAATTTTTTTTTTAGTGCATACAAAATATTCGCTAAAGAACTTACCAAAATTGCCTTTGACAATTTTTTTTTATGTTTAAATATTGGGGTTTTTTTTTCTTACGTAAATAATATGAGAAGAAAAAAGAAAAATCGAAATTAAACTTACGCTGCAGTCGTCTGTTGAATATGGTGCTTCGGTGCATATTCCATTAACCGTTGCGATACTGATATTTTCGCATCGTTCCATTGGGCTGTGCCTCAGTTCCACCCTTTGCAATAAATCGCCTGTTAATTTAAAAAAAAAAAAAAAAAAAAAAATACAAATTATTCCTCGTGAATATATCACAATGTCCCAGGTAGAACGTAATTGACTCTATATGAGGTCGAATGCGGTGAAGGCAAAAGTATGCATTTACCGCTTTGCTAAGAATTATCGTAAAACTTATATAAGGAGACGAGTTTGTTGCATATAACCCGTCACTTGTTCAACTGAGATAAGTATTTGTGCCAAGATTTAAAAATTTCACATCCTGTTGCAACTGTTCTATATGCACTCAATGCCGATATATTTTAAAAGGGATTTAATAATTACTGTACGCTGCACTGTAATGGCGTGAAAAAAAAATATCTTCATTGAGATTTTATTGTACGAATTTATCGTATTATGTATTATTGGAATTATGTAGAAATTAAAAAAATGCCAAGATTTAAAAATTCCATATCCTGTTGCAACTGTTCTATATGCACTCAATGCCGATATATTTGAGATATATTAAGACCTTTGTCGTGTCAACGATGACAAGACCTCTGCGTGTCAACGATGACGAGACTTTATCGTGTCAACTATGACAAGACCTTTGTCGTGTCAACGGTGACAAGACCTTTCTGGTGTCAACGATGAAAAGACCTTTGTCGTGTCAACTATGACAAGACCTTTGTCGTGTCAACGGTGACAAGACCTTTCTGGTGTCAACGATGACAAGACCTTTGTCGTGTCAACGATGACAGGACCTTTGTCGTGTCAACTATGACAAGACCTTTGTCGTGTCAACGATGACAAGACCTTTCTGGTGTCAACGATGACAGGACCTTTGTGGTGTCAACGATGCCAAGACCTTTGTCGTGTCAACGATGACGAGACCTTTGTCGTGTCAACTATGACAAGACCTTTGTCGTGTCAACGATGACAAGATCTTTCTGGTGTCAACGATGACAGAACCTTTGTCGTGTCAACGATGCCAAGACCTTTGTCGTGTCAACGATGACGAGACCTTTATCGTGTCAACTATGACAAGACCTTTGTCGTGTCAACGATGACGAGACCTTTCTGGTGTCAACGATGACAGGACCTTTGTCGTGTCAACGATGACAGGGCCTTTGTCGTGTCAACGATGACGAGACCTTTATCGTGTCAACTATGACAAGACCTTTGGCGTGTCAACGATGACGAGACCTTTCTGGTGTCAACGATGACAGGACCTTTGTCGTGTCAACGATGACAGGACCTTTGTCGTGTCAACGATGACAGGACCTTTGTCGTGTCAACGATGCCAAGACCTTTGTCGTGTCAACGATGACGAGACCTTTGTCGTGTCAACTATGACAAGACCTTTGTCGTGTCAACGATGACAAGACCGTTATCTCGTCAACGAATATCAACGCAATCGCTTTGACTAGAAACTTACGATTTCTGGCCCATCCAAGAGTCGTGCAATGACTTGCGTTTGCTAGTATCGGCTCGTCACTCGATGGTAGACAAACCGGTCTGACGAAGTCTGAATAAGCTGTGACGGGCCTATCTAGTTTGAGAAGAACTGTAGTACTTCCTTCAACTGGAGATTTCAGCATGCCTACGATTCTTCGTTCCTGTTGCCACGGTGATGTACTTGTCAGTCTCACTGTGCCTAATCTCGCCAACCATTCGGCTTTATCTTGTCTGCAAGCAAAAACATTCTAGCTATTAAATTAAAGCTATTAAATTCGGGGTGAAAAACTAAACAATAAGTTAATTGTGTAAATTAAACAAAAGCAAAGTGAACAAAAACAAACGCGAAAATAAAAAATAAAAGCTATGTGCACTGTGAAATAAAAACTACTTAACGTTAAAACTTTTTTAACCTTTTCCATAGAATATGAAAAACTGCAGCTCATCCATACAAACAAGTCTTTCAAGTTTGACAATTTTTTTCCCCTATTCAAAGTCGTTCTAAAAATCCCTAAAAATTTGTCAATATACTTTGAACTTTGTAAAATAAATATTTTTACTTCATTTTGAAAAAAAAGCTAAGTTTAGTATCATTTAATTATCGAAGAATAATCAATAATTGGAGCGATAGATTGAATCGATGAGACACGAAAGATCCATGTTTTTACGGAAAGGGTTAATAAAAAAAAATAAAACAACCCTTAAAATGGAACGATTTTTTAACTGTGCATTTTAATAAAAAAAAATAAAACAACCCTTAAAATGGAACAATTTTTTTACTGTGCATTTTAATAAAAAAAATAAAACAACCCTTAAAATGGAACAAGTTTATTACTGTGCATGTTAATAAAAAATAAAAAAATCAACCCTTAAAATGGAATAATTTTTTTACTGTGCATTTCAATTTTGAAAAAATAAATCAACCCTTAAAATGGAACAATTTTTTTGCTGTGCATTTTAATAAAAAAAAAAAAAATCAACCCTTAAAATGGAACAATTTTTTTACTGTGTATTTTATTACAAACCCTTGGAAACAGGAAGCTGTAGTTAAAAGCCAATTAGCAGCAACGAGAGTTGCATCGCATACGTGAACTTCTTCCTTGAAAAGGGCTGCATGCCAAGGCCAATCACCAGGTTCGGCCATTTTGCTGAGACCTTGAGTTCCTCCTCGAGGCCTGAGTGCTTGGAGCCCGCATTCTGAAGGCACAAATAGAATCTCATCGGTATAGAATAAATATATAAATTCATTCAAAATGATCATCGAATTTTTCTTGGCAAATAAATAGTCATATAGATGAATTCTGTTATCAGTTAATTAAAATCACGTTAAAATTATCTGAACGAAAATATAATACATACCAAGATCTCCGCACTGAACATACATGACTTCCTTACTCGGACATGGAGCTCTGACAAAAGTTATTTCAAACGCTAATGGATCCTCCATATGAACATACTGAATGTCTTCCTCCTCATCCATCCTGATCTCCACCGAGTTTACACCCCTGTGAAATTGTATTGAGCAATCCAATCAAATTTTTGGTCTCATATTTTATTCAGCATTTTATCAGTTAAATAATTTTTTATTCAGCATTTTATTAGTAAAATAATTCTTCACTCAGCATTTTATGAGTAAAATAAATTTTTACTCAGCATTTGATCAGTAAAACATTTTTTTACTCTGCATTTTATGAGTAAAATAATTTTTTACTCAGCATTTTATCAGTAAAATAATTTTTTACTTAGCATTTTACAATTTTTTACTTAGCATTTTACCAGTAAAATAATTCTTCACTCAGCATTTTATCAGTCAAAAAAATTCTTCACTCAGCATTTTATCAGTAAAATAATTCTTCACTCAGCATTTTATCAGTAAAATAATTTTTTACTCAGCATTTTATCAGTTAAATAAATTTTTACTCAGCATTTTATCAGTAAAATATTTTTTTACTTAGCATTTTACCAGTAAAATAATTCTTCACTCAGCATTTTATCAGTAAAATAAAATTTTATTCAGCATTTTATCAATAAAATACTTTTATACTCAGCATTTTAGGAGTAAGATAATTTTTTACTGAGCATTTTATCAGTCAAATAATTTTTTACTCAGCATTTTATCAGTCAAAAAAATTCTTCACTCAGCATTTTATCAATAAAATAATTCTTCACTCAGCATTTTATCAGTCAAATAATTTTTTACTCAGCATTTTAGGAGTACGATAAATTTTTACTCAGCATTTTATCAGTCAAAAAAATTCTTCACTCAGCATTTTATCAGTAAAATAATTCTTCACTCACGTGTACGTTAGTAAACTACAGAGAGAACCAGCAGACGTCTGGAGAACCGTTTCCATCTCTGTTTCCGGTAAAGTAGCATTTAAATTTTCCGTGCAAAGTTTACCGATGCTCCCTTTCTCGTTGAAGATGACATAGCCCTCGCCTGTGTATTTCGACGAGTGTGGAGTTTCGGTCGATTGAGACCTCATGAAATTGACACTCTTGGCAAGAGCAACTGAAAATTTTCACGTGTTTAATTTCGTAACTTTTATTTTTATTCTTTTTATTAGCTAATAATTAAGATGATACTCACGGCAATCTTTCTCGTCACTGCCATTCGGACAGTCAATTTTACCATCGCATCGCATTGCACGATGAATGCACGCCCTGCCCACACCGCAATGCATAAAACCCTCTTGGCAATAGGCACAATTTTTCTCGTCGGAAAGGTCAGGACAGTCGATGATTCCATCGCAGATACGAGGCGACAGTGCTTTGCTTTGCAAATCTCGTACACAGCCTGAATGAGCATTATTTTATTTCGATTAATTATTTGTTTATTTATTATTCTCGGATTACCGATTATCTAAGTCCTAATTGGCATGATGACAGATTTTAAATATTCTTTCGTGAAATAAAAATAATGTCCATCTTTCATCATGCCAATTGCCAAGTCAATTACGAGCTCTCAACGTCAATGAATTTTTTATTTTACCAAAAAGTAAATACATCGATGAAAAAGAATTGAAAAAGTCATTTATTCTCGAGGATGATTAGTGAATTTAATTTTAATAAATATTTGACTGTGTTAATAATTTTAAAAATGCTACCCGTTGATTTCCCAATGTCATCCATGACCAGAACAATAATTTCTTTATTATGTTTAATTTTGTGGTCGCTGATTAATAAATAATTTGAAATCTACCTGGTTTGGGCCTGCAACTTTGGCTACGAAAATTATTGCTCAAATTTTAATAAATATTTGACTGTGTCAATAATTTAAAAAATGCTACCCGTTGTTTTCCCAATGTCTTCCATGACCAGAACAATAATTTTTTTATTATGTTTAATTGTGTGGTTGCCAATTAATAAACAATTTGAAATCTACCTGGCTTGGACCTGCAACTTTGGCTACGAAAATTATTGCTCAAATTTTAATAAATATTTGACTGCGTTAATAATTTAAAAAATGGTACCCGTTGATTTCCCAATGTCATCCATGCCAGAACAATAATTTCTTTATTATGTTTAATTGTGTGGTCGCTGATTAATAAACAATTTGAAATCTACCTGGCTTGGACCTGCAACTTTGGCTACGAAAATTATTGCTCAAATTTTAATAAATATTTGACTGCGTTAATAATTAAAAAATGGTACCCGTTGATTTCCCAATGTCATCCATGACCAGAACAATAATTTGTTTATTATGTTTAATTTTGTGGTCGCTGATTAATAAATAATTTGAAATCTACTTGGTTTGGGCCTGCAGCTTTGGCTAGGAAAATTATTGCTCAAATTTTAATAAATATTTGACTGTGTTAATAATTTAAAAAATGCTGCCCGTTGTTTTCCCAATGTCATCCATGACCAGAACAATAATTCCTTTATTATGTTTAATTGCGTGGTCGCTAATTAATAAACAATTTGAAATCTACCTGGTTTGGGCCTGCAACTTTGGCTACGAAAATTATTGCTCAAATTTTAATAAATATTTGACTGCATTAATAATTTAAAAAATGCTACCCGTTGCTTTTCCAATGTCATCCATGACCAGAACAATAATTTGTTTATTATGTTTAATTTTGTGGTCGCTGATTAATAAATAATTTGAAATCTACTTGGTTTGGGCCTGCAGCTTTGGCTAGGAAAATTATTGCTCAAATTTTAATAAATATTTGACTGCGTTAATAATTTAAAAAATGGTACCCGTTGTTTTCCCAATGTCTTCCAGGACCAGAACAATAATTTGTTTATTATGTTTAATTGTGTGGTCGCTGATTAATAAACAATTTGAAATCTATCTGGCTTGGACCTGCAACTTTGGCTACGAAAATTATTGCTCAAATTTTAATAAATATTTTAATAAATATTCCCAATGTCTTCCAGGACCAGAACAATAATTTGTTTATTGTGTTTAATTTTGTGGTCGCTGATTAATAAACAATTTGAAATCTACCTGGTTTGGGTCTGCAACTTCCATGATCGGCATACTCTGGGAAATTCGTGCAATCCAACGCTGCTCTTATCCTATCCGACAGTCGATTTCCACATCCTGACCAAAATTCACGACAAAAGTTCCGACAGGGGAGGTGAAGTGAGGCTTCTGATTGTCCTGGTAGACAGGCGGGCTGAAGGACTTGGCAGATAAAGTCATACGCGAGCCTGTAGCATTCAGCATCGACCAATTCTCTGCGGAAAGAAAAAAAAAAAATCATAACTTCATATTTTATCCGTTCCCTTCGGAAAAATATTCAAGTCTTAGTTTTCAAACGGATATTGAATTAGATTATGCTAGATAAGAAATCAAAATGGTAGGAAGATAAAATAATATTTGAATGGATTAAAATGGCTTTTCTCCTCCATTAAAAAATAATAACTTCATATTTTATCCTCTCCAATAAAAAATCATAACTTTATATTTTATCCTCTCCAATAAAAAATCATAACTTCATATTTTATCGGTTCCATTCGGAAAAAATTCAAGTCTTAGTTTTCAAACGGATATTGAATTATATTATGCTTGATAAGAAATCAAAATGGTAGAAAGATAAAATAATATTTAAATGGATTAAAATGGCTTTTCTCCTCCATTAAAAAATCATAACTTCATATTTTCTCCTCCATTAAAAAATCATAACTTCATATTTTCTCCTCCATTAAAAAATCATAACTTCATATTTTATCCGCTCCATTCGGAAAAAATTCAAGTCTGTTTTCAAACGGATATTGAATTATATTATGCTAGATAAGAAATCAAAATGGTAGAAAGATAAAATAATATTTGAATGGATTAAAATGGCTTTTATGACTCTTATAACCGAATCCAAATTATTTGGGAATCATTTAGAGATATATTTCTGATGAATATTGTCATATTGTTCTCCATTATCAAAACTAATGTTTGGGTTTAATTATCAAATGACTTTTACCGAAAGGCTATGAGGTCATCCTCGACTTCGGACAAAGATCGATGACCCAGAACATTTGGATACGAGGTCACGTTGTATGGCAAATGTCTGCAATAAGATAAACCAATTTTGGTGCAACTTCTTGGAGGTGGTGCAGTCGTTGTTGTTGGTGGTGTCGAAACGGTCGTGTGCAAGGCAACTTGTGCATTAAGAGCTGCGATGCTTTCCTGAACCTCGAGACTCGTTGGATCGATTGTCAGATTGGCCAGATACTTGGCTTTTCCTGGTGTTATTTCACGAAGAAGTATCTCGAGGACATTTGCTACCGTGACTGTCTGATAGCGTGGATCAAAACGGAGGTCAAAATGGACCACCAGGTCACCGTCCTCAACACTAAAATTCACAAATAATACACGACACTTGAATAATGAGCTCCAAGCAGGAGAAAGGAGTATCGATCGCAGGAGTAAGGATCGCACTGTCAGTAAAAAAAAATGGCCGTGCCCAAACCAAGTATCTCGATTTTTTTTTAATTTTTTTATAACGTGGATCAAAATGCAGGTCAAAATGGACCACCAGGTCACCGTCCTCAACACTAAAATTCACAAGTAATACACGACACTTGAATAATGAGCTCCAAGCAGGAGCTCATTAGGCATGTCAGTGAGCACTGTCAGTAAAAAAAAATGGCCCTTCCCAAACCAAGGATTTCGATTTTTTTTTAATTTTTTTTTTTCAATAAATTGTGGATAAACTGTGGATGGTTTTTGATATTTCTGCATATTTTTTTTGTCTTCTTGACATTTCCGAGTCCGGATATATGCATAAATTTTTGTCAGTGAGCAATATCGTTGCCATGGTATGA
>OY769912.1:16278839-16431339 GCA_963669185.1 Dyspetes luteomarginatus | reverse complement strand
GTCAACTCTCCAATTATAAATAAGGATTAAGGATCTTTGGGACTTTGGTCCATTTTTTTTTTAGTCTTTTCAAAATTACTGACCCTTTTTTTCCACCTGTCATCGTGTCTACGAAGACGAAATATCATTTTCACATAATATTTTTGAGTAATTTCCATATAATTTGTTAAATTTATTGTTACAAGACAATTCTTATTCAATGTCACGGTTACCCTTAGTCATCACGCTTATTATTTATTTATTTCAAATATCCACTTCATACACACACACAAATATATAGATATATACATATATATATATATAAATATATATAAATAATAATAATATTTATATATATATAAATATATATATATATATATATATATACATATAGATGTATATGTGTATTGGGAAATCGGAATATGTAATTTCATGCAATTAGGTCGAGGTCAAAGGTCAACCTCATTGTCTGGACCACAACTGGCTAGCCTTTTATTCATAATAAAGGTATGAGATATTAAAGCTACCATTTACTTAAGGACTTTATCTAAGAGAAACTTGCGTCACCATTGTACAGAGCAACATGCCCAATTCGTGGTACGTTCAGAGTGGAGATCCTTAGCAAAGGACTAAAATCATTTCGGTGATAATAAATTGTCACTTTTTCGAAAATCTCAACACGTACAACTCTTTTGAATAGCAAACAGAGCAAGATTTATCGTCCTTCTCTTAATATTTTCAGAATAAAAAATATGGCACAATTAATACTCGTGCGATTTGTACGAAAAATGACTGGTCCATGTCGCCGAACTAGGCCATATTTCCCGGCTTTATCCCGAATAGCTGATCTCTACGATTAATCCCGTTATAAATCTCATAAAAATTCCGGTTTTCGGACTGGGCATTCCATCACCGGCTGATGTTGACTCAGAATGTCACAAGGACGCGCCTGCCGAGAATTACAAAGGTCACAAGGACGCGCCTGCCGAGAATTACAAAGGTCGAAGAAATCAACGAGATGACTGGGCAAGAAAACAGAGCAGCATCGACGCACATTTAGACCGTTAAAATTTCGAGTTAGTAGCCGGAAGACAAATCACGATCCATAGATCTTCATCCATTATTGTCAGTCAGCCTATACATCACACTGTACAATTGACATCGGTATAATCGGCTTTTGATTATCAGAATTTATGTCGGCAGATCAGAGAATTTGTGATCGAATATATTTGTCATGCATTTTTCCTCTCGGTCAAAAGTTCAAAAGTCTCAATAATCGACTCTCCTATCTACGATCTATCCTGATACTCCTCGTTCATCAATGGAATTTCTCAATATTTTTCTCACACGATTCGCATACTCGACAGAAAGCGAAAGGTGTCAATAAATTAATTTTTGTAACGCGTGAGCTCTCCATTTATGGAAAAATCGGTTTGGGCCTTATCGTCGATTGGCAAAAATTTATAAAATCGCCGATTACTCTTTCAAACCAATTTTAAATCGAGGTAATTCTCAATACTGATGGCAAAAAAATAAAAGTGATACAAATTTTCAGACCCAATTACCGATATTGGCTATGAAAACGATTTTTCAATTGTATCAATTATTCAGGAATAACGAGCAGAGTCCACAGAAAGCTTAGAGTTACCATTTTTTTTTTTTCACCTTATCCAAATCTCATTTTATCGGTAAAGCCATCGTGTCAGTGGAAGACAGCCAGTAAGTTCGAGCATCACATATACATATATATATATATATATATATATATATATATATATATATATTCCAATTGAGGAAAATACGAATGCAAATTGTATCGATTATTGAGGAATAACGAGGAGGGTCCACAGGAGGCATGGAGTTACCATTTTTTTTTTTTTTCACCTCATCCAAATCTCATTTTATCGGAAAAGCCATCGTGTCAGTGGAAGACAGCCAGTAAGATCGAGCATCATATATATATATATATATATATATATATATATATATATACATATATATATGAAATCCGTCCCTCCTTCCCTCAATTGGGATATATATACACACACACATATATATATATATATATATATATATATATATATATATATGTCGATTGAAGGAAATACGTTGAGAAAGCGCAATAAGAACGATCGATGTAGCCGGCGCGTAGAGGACGTAGAGGACGCAGGGAAGTCTACCGGCCTCTCGTTAACTCGGTCAGACCGTTACCCACACGCGTTTCAAGACCTAAATGGGCTCTGGCCGCATCAACATCGTCTGGTCATATCCTCTTTCTTCATCTTTTTCTTCCTGATGGTCCTCATCGTCTCTTATTTCAAGGAGCTCGTGGTTTTGTATATTTTTTTTGTTTTTTAATCTTCGCACTCTCTTCACACTTCCTACGTGTTTCTAGTGCGAGTTGGCATAACTGGCGAGTTGGTATATTTGCGGCATCATATGTATGAGCCCACGCGGCAATTAACGATATGGCCATAAATATTTATTCTGTTTATCAATGGCAAATTATAAGTACACTCGACTGCGGTTAAGTTGACGCTTTAGGGCGGTTAGGAGAGGAAATCGTGCAGTTAACCGTTGCCCCCACGCTACCGTACAGTGTAGAGCTGGCTGCACGCTGGGCAGGTCATTTCTCTCCATAGTAATATTGTGTGTGAATGTCCGTGTGGAGGGGAAAGGGCTAGATCGTGAAGTTAAGCACCGGTCACTTAACCGCAGTAGAGTGTATACATAGGCTGTGGCGCTACAGAAATGTCTGCAAAGAATACACTCAACTGTGGTTAAGTTGAAGCTTTAGGGCGCTTAGGAGAGAAAATCGTGCAGTTAACCGTTGCCCCCACGCTACCGTATAGTGTAGAGCTGGTCGCACGCCGGGCAGGTCATTTCTCTCCATAGTAATATTGTGTGTGAATGTCCGTATGGAGGGGAAAGGGCTAGATCGTGAAGTTAAGCACCGTGCAGTTAACCGGAGTCGAGTGTATATATAGGCTGTGGCGCTACAGAAATGTCTGCAAAGAATACACTCGACTGTGGTTAAGTTGAAGCTTTAGGGCGGTTAGGAGAGAAAATCGTGCAGTTAACCGTTGCCCCCACGCTACTGTATAGTGTAGAGCTGGTCGCACGCCGGGGCAGGCCATTTCTCTCCATAGTAATATTGTGTGTGAATGTCCGTGTGGAGGGGAAAGAGCTAGATTGTGAAGTTAAGCACCGTGCAGTTAACCGGAGTCGAGTGTATATGTAGGCTGTGTCGCTACAGAAATGTCTGCAAAGAATACACTCGACTGTGGTTAAGTTGAAGCTTTAGGGCGGTTAGGAGAGAAAATCGTGCAGTTAACCGTTGCCCCCACGCTACCGTATAGTGTGCTGGCCGCACGCCAGGGCAGGTCATTTCTCTACAGAGTAGGGGGGGGGGATAGCAAGTTGTGTGAACGTCCATGTGGAGAGGCAAGAGCTAGATCGTGAAGTTAAGCACCGTGCAGTTAACCGGAGTCGAGTGTATATCAAGAATCACACGATCGTTGCATGAATTCTTCCTCAAATTCTTTAGTCCCAATACAACGAATTTAAAAAAAATCCTCAACACAATTCCATGACGTAGATGAAAAAAATTTCACCGCCGAAAGGTTCTTCGATTTAAAGGGTGAGGTTCGTGCAACTTTTTTTCAAATAGTTCATATTAACGTTTCAGAAAGTCAAACTGTAACTATAATCTCGTGTTTGTTGGTTCGATACAATCGAAACTCGGTAAATGCCATCGATCATGAACTAGTTGGAGCAAAACGAAAAATTAGAGAGACGGAGTGCATTGGAGCGAACGTCAAGTGCATTCGCTAACTGCATTATTGCCTCGCGATCTGTGAAATCCGCAGCCATGCAGCCTGTGAGAGCATTAAACTTTTCGGTCGTCATAGCGTGTGCCTCGGCTAATTTTGAGCCTTCGGAGCACTCCCTCGCACAATTACTGACTTAACCGTAGAAATTTGCTCTATCGCCTCGTGGCAATCGATCGTGCAGCCTAGAGATCCCGCGAGCTTCAACGAAAAGCGGCGCGGAAATTTTCCGCCATTCACGGCTCGATGAATCCTCGCGAGCGAAAAAATTGTTCCGAGCGCGAACGAAGAGTCGTAAAAACTATCCGAGAGAATAAAATCGCCGGGGAATTAATCGCCACATTTATTGTTGATGCCTCTGAGCATTTTTCATCGGGATAAGTCAGATCGGGACAAATAGGCAGATTAAAAATTATTGTACGTCAGTTGTGACGATAGATGAGAAAAATTATTATAAAAATCGTATCATTACTTCTGGTGCTAATTTTTTCCTTATATATTCGACAATTAAATTGAAATACTCACAGTCGAGGTAAATTGAGACACCGAGAAGAGGAGGAAGAGCAAGAATCATATCTGACGTAAATATAAATTGGCCTGTGTGTGATAAGAGGAATCGCAAAATCAGTGTCTTGGTGTTTTTCTATTTTTTAAAATTTTTATTCAGTTTTATTTATTTATTTTTATTTTATTTATTTTTATTTTATTTATTTTTATTTTATTTATTTTTATTTTATTTATTTTTATTTTATTTATTTTTATTTTATTTATTTTTATTTTATTTATTTTTATTTTTATTTTTTAGTCCATTATTGTATACATGAATTGGAGCATCAGTTATATCAAATGCCGAATAAAAAAAAATTGACATTTATCGATGAATTATGAAAGTCATTTGCCAATATATAAGATGACTCTCGCGTAACTCATGTCGAAACTTAAATGGTGCCGATTCGTAAATTGATTGTTACCTAATATATTCGACAATTAAATTGAAATACTCACAGCCGAGGTAAATTGAGACACCGGAGAAAAGGAGGAAGAGCAAAAACGCAGCCAGGACGCAACAACCACATCTGTATTGTCCTCCGAGTTTTCTGGTGAAGCGGATATCGCTGTCTGACGAGAGAATCGAGCTCGGCGTACCCGCTCGACTGAACCTTCTCGTACTGACCGTACTCACGGAAATCTAAGAAAAAAAAAAAAACCAAGAAATAAAATTTAATCGAAGGTGAAAAAATTATATTTATTAATAAAATATATGTAGAGCTCGAAAGGTTTTTTTTTCATTAATATCGCAAAAAGTGTCATCGAAATCGAATAAATTTCATTAGGAAATTCAGCACAATTTTCAATCGACAAGTAATATAAATTTCATACAAATAATAAATTACGTTTTTTTTTTTTTAATGAATTCGATCCGAATGAAATAAATTTTGTCCAATCTTACGAATTTTCTTTTTTTTTAATATCACACAAAAAATTAATTTCAGTTCATAAAAATTTCATAAATAAAAAAAAAAATACAACTTTTGTGCAAGCAAATTCGACACTTGGGTCGAGTGAATTTTTTTTAAAAGGCGTATAAACTTTGAATAAAATAAATGAATTATTCTCGATAAAATTGATCGAGTAGAAGAAAATGTTCTTACATAATAATCATCGAGCAAGGAAAATTTTCCTTTCACAATTGTTCCTCGATTGATGGTTTATTCGCAATTTATTCCCATACAAAGTTTTAAGTGGAAGAGGGAGAGAGAAAAAAAATTCTAACTGATACAGGGAGCGAGAAAGACACGCCTTGCGAAAGGGAAAGATTAGAGAATTGCTCAGGCCTTTACTCGGTGAGAAAGGCGTGAGCGTATATATATATATATATATATATATGGGGAATTTCAGGTAAAATCAACAGGGTCGCGATGTTTGCCATTTATTTTCTCTTCGTTCTCTTAGTTTCTCTTAGCCCAAAACACATGTTGAGCTAACACGAATAATAAATATTCTACACCAATTTTCAGATTAAAAAAAAAATGCCTGGCTTTTCGTTATCAATTAAATTTTATATCAACACTGCAGTGAGATCGTTTTTATTGAAATTTTTACACCGAAATTAAAAAGAAATTTAAACCTTCCCAAAGATGGGAAAAAAAAAAATTGATTTTTTTTTTCAACAATTAAGTTATTTTAGATATAGGAAATATTTTTCATTCCACCAGAATATTGACAATGCGCACTAAAAAATCATTCAAAATTATCAATAATTATTTCGTTAAATTTTTTTATTAATTTTCTCGTTTTTTCTTTACGAATGAAAATAATATTTTTTTTTTAAATAAAAATTATCAAAAAATACGTGAAAAAAAAAATATTGTTTTTTTTTTCTACGCACTAAAACTGAAGTGAAATATTTTTTGTCTCGCTCTCATATATACTGAGGAAAAAAATAAAATAAAAAAACGCCGAGGTTCAACGCTCTATCGACTTGGTCTGAAATGTCCCATACACATGCGGTCGCGGTTTGATGGTTAATGGAATATCTTTCTCGCTCTTTTTTTTTTTTTTGTTTTTTTTTCTCTTTCTCTTCGTTGTGATTATTCTCTATTTTATCCACTCGCTCATCGTCTCAGCGAGCTATGCGGCCACGAGGCTTTTCACTCACGATCTGTATTAACAATCGCGCTGTGGTCTCCTCTCTCGTATATTCCTGCTGTAGCTCCACAATAAGAATAACGAAATATCTACGGACATTTCCGCATTGCATGTAATCGAATCAACGCCCTTTTCTATAATGTATACTATTATTTTACGAAATTTCACGTATTAATTAATTTTCGTAATAATAATAATAATAATAATAATAATAATAATAATCAATTTTCCTATTAATCCCTTTCTTCGTTACCAGTGATGAATCGACTGACTAATATCATCAAATAAAGCATGAGAAAAATGTTTAAAAAAAAATCGTAGGCTTAAAATTTCAATATCTTGTTAATAATAAAATCTAACATTAAATTAGAGCATTTTTTCCGAGGAATTACCACAAATTAATAATGAGACAGTGAAATTATATTATTACTATTATTTTACGAAATTTCACGTATTAATTAATTTTCGTAATAATAATAATAATAATAATAATAATAATAATAATAATCAATTCTCCTATTAATCCCTTTCTTCGTTACCAGTGATGAATCAACTGACTAATATCATCAAATAAAGCATGAGAAAAAAGTTAAAAAAAAAATCGTAGGCTTAAAATTTCGATATCTTGTTAATAATAAAATCTAACATTAAATTAGAGCATTTTTTCCGAGGAATTACCACAAATTAATAATGAGACAATGAAATTATATTATTACTATTATTTTACGAAATTTCACGTATTAATTAATTTTCGTAATAATAATAATAATAATAATAATAATAATCAATCCTGCTATTAATCCCTTTCTTCGTTACCAGTGATGAATCAACTGACTAATATCATCAAATAAAGTATGAAAAAAATGTTTAAAAAAAAATCATAGGCTTAAAATTTCGATATCTTGTTAATAATAAAATCTAACATTAAATTAGAGCATTTTTTCCGAGGAATTACCATAAATTAATAATGAGACAATGAAATTTTACGTGAAAATAATTCATATATACCTTCGTCAGTAAAAAAAAAAAAAAAAAACTACAAATTCTCCAAAAACCATAACTCAAAATTAATTTGCAATATTTACTTGTCAACCGATTTGACAATAAAAAAATGGTTCTTTCTCATTTAATGTTCTCGAAATAAATACATTAATTGCATTTAATTTAATCGCTGATTATTTGCATAATTAATTATAATACGCGATTGTGCATAATCCAATGGAGCGAATAAATAAACGCGCAAGTCTTACGAAACCGCAAACTGTTTCTTACCTACTATAGTGCATCAAACTTTATATTATAAAATTGTGAGGTTCGCTTGTGTGCGATATTTACCGATCTACGTATATAAACTTGTGCTGCTCGGTTGTGTGCGAGCACGTATTTAGCGTTCCACGTGAATTTAAGCATCCGTATAAAATGTCGGTTGCACGCGAGTGCAATGCACAATTTTGCACAGCGTGTAATACACCTGTGCAATTTTGCGCGTCAGCCAACTCGCATATATATATATATATATATGTATATATCCCAGTGCGAAATGTACGTGTTTTATATATATATATATATATATATTTATATATATTTATTTATTTATATATATATATATATATATATATATATATATTTATATATATATATATATATAAAACACGTACATTTCGCACTGGGAGTTACAAAAGCCTACGCCCTGTCGATATGCATATATACTTGGATGCATTTTATATAAATATATAAATATATATATATATATATATAATACAAAACTCTTGTCGAAATGTTACGATGGGCTCACGCTCCGAGGAACCCACGGAAGGATTTCACCCCGATATACTGTACAGTCAAGATATAATGTGCAGAAGAAACCATTTAACAAAACGTTAAGAAGTCTAAAGAATATATTTTTAAAGGTCACGTGGTAAAACTGTTAGCTACTCATGTCGTCCAAATCACAAAAGGAAACTTTCCAACATGAATATAAACCATGTAAAAATGTGACTTGCCAGAATTTTTGTCAGCAGCATCAGTAATAAAAATCGATCGAATGAAAGAAATTTAGAAACGAGTCCAGAGCGAATGTCGAAATTTTCAGACGGTAAAAGGATGAAAAATAAAAGCGTGGCTCGAATTTTTTAATCTAAATAATAATAATAATAAAATTATAATAAATAATATTAATAATAATAAATTAAATTATAATAAAATTATAATATTTTTTAATCTAAATTCAATCTAAAGCTCGTTTTAAACTTTCACGTTCGTATTTATCTTCCAGCTAACGTTCGAAAATTGGAGTCTGAGAAATGATTATGAAAGAAAAGAAATTCTAGTTTTCCAGAAATTTTCGAGAATCGTTTTTCGATCATAAGTTAACTCGAGACAAAAAGGCTCAAGAAAATTGGTAACTTTCCCACATTCCATTGATAAGCATATTATGCTCTCTCTCTCTCTCTCTCTCTCTTTTGGAGGGCTCGAATTTTTTAATCTAAATTATAATAATAATAAAATTATAATAAATAATATTAATAATAATAAATTAAATTATAATAAAATTATAATATTTTTTAATCTAAATTCAATCTAAAGCTCGTTTTAAACTTTCACGTTCGTATTTATCTTCCAACTAACGTTCTAAAATTAGAGTCTGAGAAATGATTATGAGAGAAAAGAAATTCTAGTTTTCCAGAATCGTTTTTCGATCATAAGTTAACTCGACACAAAAAGGCTCGAGAAAATTGCTAACTTTCCCACATTCCATTGAAAAGCATATTATGCATCGAGAAATGTAATGCTGTTAATTTTTAGTTAGAACTGGAATTTTCGATCCAAATTAGGCTGTGTAATAGCTTCGAGGATTTCTCTCTCTCTCTCTCTCTCTCTCTCTCTCTCTCTCGACTTGGTGTGTAAAAGTGAATTACTGGAGATTAATTGTATGCTCGTGAGAATCGACCCCCTTTTTTTTCTCGCGAGAACGTCGTTGATGCTGCTCCCAGTGACTGACTGAATTTTTTATACTTTTCCACTCCACTTATACGTAACGACTTAAAGTGTGCGCTTCGAGCTAAGCAGCACGTGTATACCCATGTATTAAATTGGTGCTGCATGGGCATATATATATATATATATATATATATATATATACACATATATATAATTTCTGTATAAAATAGCATATATATATATAATTTATGTACAAAATAGCATATATATATATATATATATATATATATATATATATATATATATATGTATATGCTATTTTATGCAGAAATTACCATGTATAGCAGAGCGAGAAAGAGACTATATCGAGATTGAAGCAGTGCTCTTAGGCACGATATCGCGCGCTTCCGTGATTCAAAACATATTTGTGGGTAACGACCAATTAGTATTTGAACTGCAAAGCCAGAGAAAAACCGACACGCCAAAGCTATGGGTGCAACCATGCAGATGTTATCTAATGTAATACACGAGTATATGATGCAGTCCCGAATTATTTGCAATCTCCTGTTTCTCTTCTTCCTGTGTGAAAAATTTTTGCTGGACCATTAAAAAAAAAATTTATTCAATTTCCACTAAAAAAAATCCACTCGAAAAATCTAATAATGATAGAAAAATTGAATAATGATCGAAAAATCTAATAATGATCGAAAAATCTAATAATGATCGAAAAATCTAATAATGATCGAAAAATCTAATAATGATCGAAAAATTGAATAATGATAGAAAAATTGAATAATGATCGAAAAATCTAATAATGATCGAAAAATCTAATAATGATCGAAAAATTGAATAATGATAGAAAAATTGAATAATGATCGAAAAATCTAATAATGATCGAAAAATCTAATAATCATCGAAAAATTGAATAATGATCGAAAAATTGAATAATGATAGAAAAATCTAATAATGATCGAAAAATTGAATAATGATCGAAAAATTGAATAATGATAGAAAAATCTAATAATGATCGAAAAATCTAATAATGATAGAAAAATTGAATAATGATCGAAAAATCTAATAATGATAGAAAAATTGAATAATGATCGAAAAATCTAATAATGATCGAAAAATCTAATAATGATAGAAAAATCTAATAATGATCGAAAAATCGAATAATGATCGAAAAATCGAATAATGATCGAAAAATCTAATAATGATCGAAAAATCTAATAATGATAGAAAAATCTAATAATGATCGGAAAATCTAATAATGATCGAAAAATCTAATAATGATAGAAAAATCTAATAATGATCGAAAAATTGAATAATGATAGAAAAATCTAATAATGATCGAAAAATTGAATAATAATAGAAAAATCTAATAATGATCGAAAAATCTAATAATGATAGAAAAATCTAATAATGATCGATAAATCTAATAATAATCGAAAAATCTAATAATGATAGAAAAAATCTAATAATGATCGAAAAATCTAATAATGATCGAAAAATCGAATAATGATAGAAAAATCTAATAATGATCGAAAAATCTAATAATAATCGAAAAATTTAATAATGATCAAAAAATCTAATAATGATAGAAAAATCTAATAATGATAGAAAAATCTAATAATGATCGAAAAATCTCATCGTCATAAAAGTAAAAAAAAAAAACGTGAGATAAAATAGTATAGTTTGTTTATCGGTGATGGTAATTTTCAATCAATTTTCGTACAGAATTTTAAACGATATTATAATTTATCATTTGTTATCTTAATGATTTTTCTTGAGAGTAAATTGTGTTGCAGAGCGTGATAGATCACATTTCAGATATCCATACTATGTATATATGTATGAGCGAGGTATTATTATGATGATATTATTTCAAGCTGGAATATATTATTACCAGCAGCCCCTAAATATATATATATATATATATATATATATATATATATATATATATATATATATATACAAACTATAAAATACTTGTAAAATAAAAACTATATCTCTACTCATACTTCTAATACTCTATGCCCCTCATACTACTCCTAAAACTATATTTGTACCAACTACAAAACACTTGTACAATTTAAAAAAAAAAAAAAAAATCTTTTATCGTGAGTACGCGATCTGTTACATTGGAACGAAGACGTATATATAGCGAGGAATCGAACGTAATATTATCCTGGACTGGTTTGTGAATTACGTAAATTCCTAGTGAGGCCGAACGATATATATATATTTTTTTTTCTCCCCCGGGTGGATAACAAATGCTCAAGAGATATCATTACGAAATAAGTCTCAAGTCCGCCCCAAGTCTCGCTGTACTAACGTCATAGGTCAGTTCAACAACCTTTTGCCTTCGTTCACTTTATTTTAATTTAACAAATTTCTTTATTAAAATTAAACTTTGAAAAATCTTTATAAAAATTTGACAAAAAGTACTTTCTGATGTCCTAATCACGCACTGGATAATTCCATGATATGATTTTTTCAATGATTTTATTTTTTTCTCGAAAGCCAAAGTTTTGGAAAAATTTAATTATGATAAAATTCAATAAAATTCGAGTGGCTCATACGTAGTAAAATCAAAAGGAGCATCTCGACAAGGAGCCGAGATTAGAAAGTACACGTACAGCGTGCAGTATCTAGATTAAACTAAATTTAAAACTAAACTAAATTTTGAAAAATCCTTATACAAAATCAACAAAAAGTACTTTCTGATATCCTAATCATGCTGGCACCGGATGCTGGCACCGGAGCATGATATGTTTTATTCAATTATTTTTTTTAATTTTTTTCCTCGAAAGCCAAAGTTAGGTCAATTTTAACTATCATAAAATTTAGTAAAATTCGAGTTGCTCATGCAGCAAAATCAAAAGGACGACAAAAAGTACTTTCTGATATCCTAATCATGCTGGCACCGGATAATTGCATGATATATTTTACTCAATTATTTTATTTTATTTTTTTCCTCGAAGGCCAAAGTTAGGTCAATTTTAACTATCATAAAATTTAATAAAATTCGAGTTGCTCATGCAGCAAAATCAAAAGGACGACAAAAAGTACTTTCTGATATCCTAATCATGCTGGCACCGGATAATTGCATGATATATTTGACTCAATTATTTTATTTTATTTTTTTCCTCGAAGGCCAAAGTTAGGTCAATTTTAACTATCATAAAATTTAATAAAAATCGAGTTGCTCATGCAGCAAAATCAAAAGGACGACAAAAAGTACTTTCTGATATCCTAATCATGCTGGCACCGGATAATTGCATGATATATTTTACTCAATTATTTTATTTTATTTTTTTCCTCAAAAGCCAAAGTTAGGTCAATTTTAACTATCATAAAATTTAGTAAAATTCGAGTTGCTCATGCAGCAAAATCAAAAGGACGACAAAAAGTACTTTCTGATATCCTAATCATGCTGGCACCGGATAATTGCATGATATATTTTACTCAATTATTTTATTTTATATTTTTCCTCGAAAGCCAAAGTTAGGTCAATTTTAACTATCATAAAATTTAATAAAAATCGAGTTGCTCATGCAGCAAAATCAAAAGGACGACAAAAAGTACTTTCTGATATCCTAATCATGCTGGCACCGGATAATTGCATGATATGTTTTACTCAATTATTTTATTTTATTTTTTTCCTCGAAGGCCAAAGTTAGGTCAATTTTAACTATCATAAAATTTAATAAAATTCGAGTTGCTCATGCAGCAAAATAAAAAGGACGACAAAAAGTACTTTCTGATATCCTAATCATGCTGGCACCGGATAATTGCATGATATATTTTACTCAATTATTTTATTTTATTTTTTTCCTCGAAAGTCAAAGTTCCATTAATTTTAACTATCATAAAATTCAATAAAATTCTAGTAGCTCATGCAGCAAAATAAAAAAAAAAAATCTCGACGAGGAACCAAGATTAGAAAGTAGACGTAGAGCCCACAGTATGTAGAATTCAATGTCAGTGAATGAAGACACGATGGGACGATGTGATTAGACTCGTTAAAGGCTTAATCGTGAACATTCGTCCATGCACCAGCTGGATTCCTGATCCAATATATGTGCCATCACGTATTCTCGATAAATTTCCTCATGGCTAATATGATTTTGATCGGTCAATGACTCGAGCAAACGGTAGCAAGGCAAAAGCAAGGCCGAGAAAATTGTATATACACTCGGGGCTAATTGAAAATGAGCTTTCCATACCGAGAGACGTTCATGTGAAAGTAGCTGGAATAATCATTCGACGATTCCCCTACTTTTATCATATAGATATAGGCAAAAGGATGTGGATATTTTACCACGTGGTTTACCATCGACGTTTACTTATGCGATCGATCTCTATGTATTTACGTGTACTCGTACCAACTTATGCCACTCAATTAATTTCCAATTATTGCCAGTCCATTAATTCCATAATGATGATAATAATAATAATAATAATAATAATGCAGACGATGCAGACTTTTAATCATCAGCCAATGACCACTTTGCTCGAACTATTACGTAGGCTGGAGTTATCATTTTCTAATAAAATTATAGACACTCATCGATCTCGTTCGATACACATTTATTCGTATTATTCATATTTATTACGAATAATGAAAAATGATATCAATATTTTTCGATGATAAACTTCGGATATTTATTTTATACTAAATAATAATCAGAGTGCTTACTCGGATTTTTAATAAGGCCCAATTTTGTATCTACTGATATTTCTTTGCCATGTAATAATATTAATTTATACTGAATAATATTAATATTAATTTTAATAATACTGATATTAATTTTATACTAAATAATAATCAGAGTGCTTTCTCGGATTTTTAATAAGGCCCAATATTATATCTACTGATGTTTCTTTGCCATATAATAATATTAATTTATACTGAATAATATTAATATTAATTTTAATAATATTGATATCAATTTTATACTAAATAATAATCAGAGTGCTTACTCGGATTTTTAATAAGGCCCAATTTTGTATCTGCTGATATTTTCGAATTATTGTTATACTTGTTATCGGAATTAATGACCTCTATAAATATGCAGATGACCTCATAATTTCATTGGAATAAAGTAGCTCGAATTATATTTTTTCAGCCGGCATTATTTTAATTTATAAAAATAAAAAAATGACCACTAGAATTCACATAGAAAAAAGACAAATAATTAATCTTTTTTAATCGAACGGATGTTGATCTGATCTGTTCCTGCATCGCATTCGTACTTAACATTGATTTCACTCAGGCTGTCGCTAATTGCAGCAGACCAGTCTTCGTGGAAACAGGAAAAAGTAATTTTCACAAATTTCACCCCTTTAGTTGATCTGGTAAACGTTGGAAGGAAACTTGGAAAAATATTCTCACAAATAATTAAATAGTCACCATATAAAGAAAATGAGCAATCAATTTTCATGGCAATTTATATTTGTAGTGACTGAAAGGCAGGAGCAGGAGTCTCCAATTTGGATACACTTAACCACTAAATTAAACTTAAACTAAAGTGAATGGCCATTCACTTTAATTTTTGGTTTAATTTTTCTTCAATATAATCGTCGAAATGCTTTGTCATAAAAATATTCAGGAAGGCTCTCGATGAGTTTTAATTTATTCGTAAATTATACTACATATTATTTAGGGTACACCGAACGACTTAGAATTTCACTCGAGTTTACCGTTCAGCTGTATACGTTCCTTTCACGTGGTCATACGTGAAAAGTGGAACTCTTACAAGATGTCTAAACGACGTGGCTTCCACACCAGTCACTTGAGAATTGTTCGCGCAGCCGTATGTGCATATTTTATACTCATAGCAGTCTACTTGTAGAAGAGTCAAAACGCATTGGTCCTTCAACCAGGAAACGATTTACCAGTCCCTGGTAAACCGTATAGAAATTATCCCGAATTACGAATCGTACGAATACATATTTTTCGTCAATTACTGTATTTTTGGCCAATTACTATATTTTTTGTCACTGTATTTTTGGCCAATTACTATATTTTTTGTCAATGTATTTTTGGCCAATTACTATATTTTTTGTCACTGTATTTTTGGCCAATTACTGTACTTTTTGTGACTGTATTTTTGGCCAATTACTGTAGTTTTCGTCACTGTATTTTTGCCCAATTACTATATTTTTCGTCAATGGATGGGTCATTTACTGTATTTTTCGTTACTGGATGGGTCATTTGCTGTATTTATCGTTACTGGATGGGTCATTTGCTGTATTCATCGTTACTGGATGGGTCATTTGCTGTATTCATTGTTACTGGATGGGTCATTTACTGTATTTGTCGTTACTGGATGGGTAATTTGCTGTATTTATTGTTACTGGATGGGTCATTTGCTGTATTTATCGTTACTGGATGGGTGATTTACTGTATTTTTCGTTACTGGATGGGTCATTTGCTGTATTTATTGTTACTGGATGGGTCATTTGCTGTATTCATCGTTACTGGATGGGTCATTTACTGTATTTTTCGTTACTGGATGGGTCATTTGCTGTATTTATCGTTACTGGATGGGTCATTTGCTGTATTGATCGTTACTGGATGGGTCATTTGCTGTATTTATTGTTACTGGATGGGTCATTTGCTGTATTTATCGTTACTGGATGGGTCATTTGCTGTATTCATCGTTACTGGATGGGTCATTTGCTGTATTCATTGTTACTGGATGGGTCATTTACTGTATTTGTCGTTACTGGATGGGTCATTTGCTGTATTTATCGTTACTGGATGGGTCATTTGCTGTATTTATTGTTACTGGATGGGTCATTTGCTGTATTCATCGTTACTGGATGGGTCATTTGCTGTATTCATTGTTACTGGATGGGTCATTTACTGTATTTGTCGTTACTGGATGGGTAATTTGCTGTATTTATTGTTACTGGATGGGTCATTTGCTGTATTTATCGTTACTGGATGGGTGATTTACTGTATTTTTCGTTACTGGATGGGTCATTTGCTGTATTTATTGTTACTGGATGGGTCATTTGCTGTATTCATCGTTACTGGATGGGTCATTTACTGTATTTTTCGTTACTGGATGGGTCATTTGCTGTATTTATCGTTACTGGATGGGTCATTTGCTGTATTGATCGTTACTGGATGGGTCATTTGCTGTATTTATTGTTACTGGATGGGTCATTTGCTGTATTTATCGTTACTGGATGGGTCATTTGCTGTATTCATCGTTACTGGATGGGTCATTTGCTGTATTCATTGTTACTGGATGGGTCATTTACTGTATTTGTCGTTACTGGATGGGTCATTTGCTGTATTTATCGTTACTGGATGGGTCATTTGCTGTATTTATTGTTACTGGATGGGTCATTTGCTGTATTCATCGTTACTGGATGGGTCATTTGCTGTATTCATTGTTACTGGATGGGTCATTTACTGTATTTGTCGTTACTGGATGGGTCATTTGCTGTATTTATCGTTACTGGATGGGTAATTTGCTGTATTTATTGTTACTGGATGGGTCATTTGCTGTATTTATCGTTACTGGATGGGTCATTTACTGTATTTGTCGTTACTGGATGGGTCATTTGCTGTATTTATCGTTACTGGATGGGTAATTTATTGTATTTATCGTTACTGGATGGGTCATTTGCTGTATTTATCGTTACTGGATGGGTCATTTGCTGTATTTTTCGTTACTGGATGGGTAATTTACTGTATTTTTCGTCACTGGATGGGTCATTTGCTGTATTTATCGTTACTGGATGGGTAATTTACTGTATTTTTCGTTACTGGATGGGTAATTTGCTGTATTTATCGTTACTGGATGGGTAATTTACTGTTGATGAAAAATGACGAAGAATACGAATTTTCAAGTTGCGATAAGCGGAGGCACTTTTGATTTAACGATGATTTTCGGTTAAATTGACACAGAGGTCAAATCTTTCAAGAATGTTCGAAATTATTGAAAAAGGTTGAGAAATTTAAAGAAACTTCCACCTGTCAAGATAAAACTTTCTACCTGGTCTCCCTCGATGGGTCATTTACTGTAATAATTTACTCCTCAAGTCCATCGAGACCAGGAGTCGACTAGTTTGCTCGCATTTTATTTTACCGTTATACGAAATCGACTGAAACTCATCCGCCTTTCCAAAAGAGTAAAATTTATAAGAACGAGTTTGAGCATAGGCTCTGCTAGCTCTTTCTCTCTCACTCTCGTATTGCAAACCGGAAAAGCAGAGACGACGATGTGGAATCGATTTTTTTGTGGACACTTGCACGTTGACAGGCTGACCCTGACAATAACGGGGTCATCGACAAGAGTTTCTCATCTATAATACAAGCCGAGAATAACAACCGGAAAACACAGAAGGCTCTCCGAGTCGTAAAACAAATTCGTTCCGCGCTTCGTTGCTTCAACGACCACATAATTATGGTTTTTCTTCTTTCCTTAAAAAGCCATAAAAGTTTGCTCAGTCTCATGTAAAAGAGAAACGTAAACTTCCGATCGAGTGGCAGATTTTTAGAAGGGGACCCAAGTGGATTGTTAAAAAAAAATGGCCTCTCTCTCTCTCTAGTTTTATATTTTTACAAATCTCTATATATAGAATACAAAAACGGTACAATGGTACATAATAATGTACCGTTTTTTTAACGCTCTGCTGAGGTCAATGAGACTACGATGAAGATTGACGGAGTGCAATTGACCACCGGAATGATTATACGACGAATGTCAATGATGACATACAGTCCTTCGGTGATACACGACGAGATTTTATAAAATGATAGGAAAAATAACGTATCGGCATAACGTAACTGAAAATGTATAGCTGATGAGGTGAGGATCGAGCGAGACAAATTTCGTCGAATGAGCAATTTAAAATTTATTTTAGTCTCAAGTTCTATTCTATTGTTTTATTTAATTATTTTAGCATAAAAGCTATTAAATTTGCTGATGACTTTTTTTTTAATAATGCCCCAAAAATATAAAAAATGATCGATCAGGCATTGTTATTGTTAATTATAAAATCGAGAACATGCAGCTCAAAGATTCCAAAAATCTCAAAAGTGATCTTTGAGCTGCATGTTCTCGATTTTATAATTAACAATAACAACGCCTGATCGATAATTTTTGAGTTTTGATGATCTCGATGAAAAATTCATTACATATAAAAATGTCAAAAGTGATCGATGAAGCATCGCTATTGTTATAATTAACAATAGCAATGCGTCGCATCGCCATTGTTAGAATTAACAATAGGAATGCATGATCGATCACTTTTGAGATTTGGGGTATTATGTTTGAGTGCCTGCATGATTTCATAACTGTGTACTATTACGAAAAACTTCAAGATGTATTTATTTTGGAACTCGAGAGTTTGGAGCTTGAATTACGGTGTCTGTTTTAAGATTTAATAAGAAAATAAAATTTATACTTTTTGTTTTTTATCGTGCACTAAAAATGGCCGATTGGTGTTAACAAATCGACCTATATAGCAATGAAGTGGAATTGTTTTTGTTCAGAAGTCATATCAATACTCGAAGATATTCGCTAATAATCACAATGTATTGTTACAAAATCATAAATAAATAAATAAAAACAAAATCTATTTTAGCAGCTTTATTTTACAAATTACAGAAGCAGACAAATAATAATTATAGATAAATTTAAATCTTTTTTTACACGATTACATGCAGAGCATACAATTTTTCCAATTTAATTTTCTCAATTTTTTAACAAAAGTTCCATTTCAAGATAAATTACGATAAGAGCCAATCTGTGTAAAAATCGAATTAAAAAAAAAATCAAAGAGTGTAAGTTGTAACATTTATGATTTTGGAGCTGCAGGACGATGTAATTGCAGCATCCGGTGAAACTTGAGGCTTCTTCGGAATTTATCCAAGAACACTATACGGGGCTACCAGGATAAACGTACTATAGAATATAAGGAGTTATTCTTGTGACCTAGCCGTGACGGAAGCGGAACGGTTGGCCTTGAAATAGTAAAAATCTCTCGTAAAACGATCCGGGCAAACCGATAGCCATTTATAAACTCCGAACCGGTGGTACAGCTGCATCGTATTGCCATAATATTTATATTCAATGGTACAGTCGAGCCTCCCATAAGAGCCCATAATTTTTTTTAAATCTTCAAACATCGTTAACAACGAAAATAAAAAAAAATGGTACATGCTTTTCGTTAACTAACGGTCAACGTGAAAATGTCAAAATTTCACGTAGTCATAAAGAAAAAAAAAATGGCCGCATTGATCGGTACAGAATTGAAAAGCCACGTAGCCATAAAGAAAAAAAAATGGCCGCATTGATCGGTACAGAATTGAAAAGCCACGTAGCCATAAGGAAAAAAAAATGGCCGCATTGATCGGTACAGAATTGAAAAGCCACGTAGCCATGAAGAAAAAAAAATGGCTGCATTGATCGGTACAGAATTGAAAAGCCACGTAGCCATAAGGAAAAAAAAATGGCCGCATTGATCGGTACAGAATTGAAAAGCCACGTAGCCATGAAGAAAAAAAAATGGCTGCATTGATCGGTACAGAATTGAAAAGCCACGTAGCCATAAAGAAAAAAAAATGGCCGCATTGATCGGTACAGAATTGAAAAGCCACGTAGCCATAAGGAAAAAAAAATGGCCGCATTGATCGGTACAGAATTGAAAAGCCACGTAGCCATGAAGAAAAAAAAATGGCTGCATTGATCGGTACAGAATTGAAAAGCCACGTAGCCATAAGGAAAAAAAAATGGCCGCATTGATCGGTAAAGAATTGAAAAGCCACGTAGCCATGAAGAAAAAAAAATGGCTGCATTGATCGGTACAGAATTGAAAAGCCACGTAGCCATAAAGAAAAAAAAATGGCTGCATTCATCGGTACAGAATTGAAAAGCCACGTAGCCATAAAGAAAAAAAAATGGTCGCATTGATCGGTACAGAATTGAGAAATATTACGGCTGAGTAATGTCAAGAGAGACGAGGCAGCATCTCGGCACCAAAACTAATTAAAGAGAAAACTTAAATGCATGTACATTTTTTTTCTCGTCCATTTACAGTCATGAAATATACATAGATGACCCGTCTAGCCATTTCGTACAGCTTAAAATTTTAAGAATGCCAATCGACCGATCATCGAGTTCTGGCAAAGCGGAGAGAGAAAAGTAACGGGATTGGTGAACGTGTGGCAGATTTCGACCGAGCCCAACGACCCAACCCAACTAATGCGTATATCCAGCTCTCTATATATTGTATATATATAGTACACGAGCTGTAAACACATTTATGGATCGTGGGCGTTCATATATGAACGGATTTATGACGATATTTTCCAATCAGCCTAATTCTTTTCATTGCATCCAAAATCGGCCTCGTTCTTTTTCTTGGACTCGCTTTATGTACCATACATGGGGCATTCCATCCAAAATCGGCCTAGTTCTTTTTCCTGGACTCGCTTTTTTATGTACCATACATGGGGCATTCCATCCAAAATCAGTCTAGTTCTTTTTCCTGGACTCGCTTTTTTATTCCTCGACACGCTTTTTTATGTACCATACATGGGGCATTCCATCCAAAATCGGCCTAGTTATTTTTCCTGGACTCGCTTTTTTATCCATCATACATGGGGCATTCCATCCAAAACCATCCTAGTTATTTTTCCTGGATTCGCTTTTTTATTCCTGGTCTCGATTTTTTATGTACCATACATGGGGCATTCCATCCAAAACCATCCTAGTTATTTTTCCTGGACTCGCTTTTTTATGTACCATACATGGGGCATTCCATCCAAAATCAGTCTAGTTCTTTTTCCTGGACTCGCTTTTTTATTCCTCGACACGCTTTTTTATGTACCATACATGGGGCATTCCATCCAAAATCGGCCTAGTTATTTTTCCTGGACTCGCTTTTTTATCCATCATACATGGGGCATTCCATCCAAAATCGGCCTAGTTATTTTTCCTGGACTCGCTTTTTTATTCCTGGACACGCTTTTTTATGTACCATACATGGGGCACTCCATCCAAAACCATCCTAGTTATTTTTCCTGGATTCGCTTTTTTATTCCTGGTCTCGATTTTTTATGTACCATACATGGGGCATTCCATCCAAAACCATCCTAGTTATTTTTCCTGGACTCGCTTTTTTATGTACCATGCATGGGACATTCCAAATGGGACATTCCATGAGAAAATCTACGGCGCTAATGATTAAAATTTTATGGAAATTTGCAATTATTTCCCATCGCAATACGTCTCATTGTCAGTCTAAGCTGTTGGTATGTTACTTCCTTTGTCAAAATGAAAGTCAGTTCGATAGTTAAATGTCATAATGGAGGAGTAATCAGTTGGCATGGAATGTCTTCTATATCTATATATATATATAAAATCTCGATACTCGTAACAATAATTATGGTACGTTCAAGCTAACTGCAACCTATCAAGAAACAACTTTCTACATAAATGAAATAACATTAAAAGATTTTCCGTACGAAGTTTATTTACAGCAGTTATAAAATAAATTGAGAGAAAGTCGTAAATTTTCTTTATTTTTTATACGATTCTGGTAAATTATTTTTAAATTACACTTAAAAAATTGCAAGGTCATTGGCAGAGACTAAAGTTTCTTTTTTTTCTCGTAAATAATATATGAAAAAAAAAAATGAATTAATTATAAATCCGAGAGGAGTAGAATCGGTCAAAAGTTGACCGAGTTCAAATGGAATAATCCATTGTGCACACATCAGCTGTACAGGACTGCATGAATACGTAAGTTGCATGTAAATCCCTACTTGTTCTGTGAGCGAGAAGAATAAAATTTTGAAGTTGCGTACTCGAGGGAATCCACACGTGCATGCATGCGAGAAAAATAATATTTAATCCACGTGTAGACGTGTGTGTGTGTGTGTGTGAATTTTGAGCTGGCAGGGTCAATGGAAAATAAGGTCACCTGGGACCGAACTCAAGAACAGTTTCAGGTTCCCAAGTCACGAGAGTCTCTTTCTCTTCTGCCTTTTTTGTTTTTATATTTTTTCCTTTGTGTCGTTTGGGCCTGCGACGGTCCCCTCTTGGCAATAAAATTCCTTTTTAGTTTCGTGGGTCCTTTGGAATTTTTTTTTCATTCATTTTTTTTTTTTTCCATCCGTCCAACTTTGTCCATTAGCCTTAAATAATGTAATTGGAAAATCCTGTCGAGCTGAGATAATTCTAAATGGGCACAAAATTACTTTTTCATTTTTTTAGTCCATTTTATTTCTACTGACTTTCTGTTTTTTCTTCAAATCATGATCAAAGTTTCCACTCGTTGACACTCTGGTCTCTGTCAGTTCTTATCACAAAATATTTGGACTGAAATTGAGTTGAATGTTCGTTTTTAGTACTGAGAGAGAAAGAGAGAGAAGAGAGAGAGACAGAGAGAGAGAGAGAAGCAGACAGACTGACAGAGCAACAGAGAGAAAGAGGGCGAGAGAGAGAGAGAGAGAGAAGGCTAGAGAGAGGGAGAGAGAAGCAGACAGAGCAACAGAGAGAGAGAGGGCGAGAGAGAAAGAGAGAGAGGGGGGGAGAGAGAGAGAGAGAGAGAGAGAGAGAGAGAGAAAGAGAGAGAAAGAGAGAGAAAGAGAGAGGGGGAGAGAGAGAGAGAGAGAGAGAGAGAGAGAGAGAGAGAGAGAGAGAGAGAGAGAGAGAGAGAGAGAGCGAGAGAGAGGTGGGGGGGAGAGAGAGAGAGAGAGAGAGAGAGAGAGAGAGAGAGAGAGAGAGAGAGAGAGAGAGAGAGCGAGAGAGAGGTGGGGGGGGGAGAGAGAGAGAGAGAGAGAGAGAGAGAGAGAGAGAGAGAGAGAGAGAGAGAGAGAGAGAGAGAGAGAGAGAGGTGGGGGAGAGAGAGAGAGAGAGAGAGAGAGAGAGAGAGAGAGAGAGAGAGAGAGAGAGAGAGAGATGAGAGAGAGAGAGAGAGGTGGGGAGAGAGAGAGAGAGAGAGAGAGAGAGAGAGAGAGAGAGAGAGAGAGAGAGAGAGAGAGAGAGAGAGAGAGAGAGAGAGAGAGAGAGAGAGAGAGAGAGAGAGAGAGAGAGAGAGAGAGAGAGAGAGAGAGAGAGGTGGGGGAGAGAGAGAGAGGTGGGGGGGGAGAGAGGTGGGGAGAGAGGTGGGGGAGAGAGAGAGAGAGAGAGGTGGGGGGGGGAGAGAGAGAGAGAGAGAGAGAGAGGGGGGGAGAGAGAGAGAGAGAGAGATATTATTCCATTTCAATGAATAATCACACTGCAGTTATGGCTCTTGTTCGCCACAATAGCAAGAACATCCGGCAGCAGGTTAATATCTGACTTGAGGAATTAATCGTTGGCGTGTGCGATACGTTCTGTGAGCCACCAAATAGAATGAAAGTCCGCAAAGGACTCTCTAGAATTGCAACGTGACCGTGAAATCACAAACGCATTTAATCGAGCGGATCTACTTTTATTTTTTCTATCGTGTGTATGTTTGTCTCGAATTAATTTATAACACATTAATTGAGCTCGATGATCCTGAAGATAAATATTTCAAGTCGAAAAATAGAAAATTTATTAATTGTAGCTGGAAAAAAAAAAATATTGCACGGTGCAAGTGCTCGGAAAAATCTTTGTGAAATAATTAAGTATACATGTGGGTCAATCTAAATCGCTTCAGGCTCATTAGAAAGCTGTTCAGATTCATTGAAGATGAGTCGTGTAAATAAGTTTGCTTAGAAAATTTAATTGAAAGAAGAAATTTTTTTCAATATTTTTTAAGTCTTTCAGCCAATTATAATGTCCAAGATGAGTCGTGCAAATTTGCTTAGAAAATTTAATTGAGAGTAGAAATTTTTTTCAATATTTTTTAAGGCTGTCAGCCAATTATAATGTCCAAGATGAGTCGTGTAAATTTGCTTAGAAAATTTAATTGAAAGAAGAAATTTTTTTCAATATTTTTTAAGCCTTTTTGCCAATTATAATGTCCAAGATGAGTCGTGCAAATTTGCTTAGAAAATTTAATTGAAAGTAGAAATTTTTTTCAATATTTTTTAAGGCTTCTAGCCAATTATAATGTCCAAGATGAGTCGTGTAAATTTGCTTAGAATATTTAATTGAAAGAAGAAATTTTTTTCAATTTTTTTAAGCCTTTCAGCAAATTATAATGTCCAAGATGAGTCGTGTAAATTTGCTTAGAAAATTTAATTGAAAGTAGATTTTTTTTTCATTTTTTTTTAAGCTGCTTAGGTCTGCTTAGGTATTTCGATCGAATTTTTCGGGTTTAGTGAAATTACATTTTCAAAAAACTACACGAAAAATTTAATCCCAGATAACATTCACGATGATTTATCAACTAAGTTTGTTCGGCGATTGGAATTAGTGGGTGATAGATTTGCCATTAAATCTTGGATCTAAAAATAATCTACATAATAGAACTGCTCGCCGAAAAATCTTCAAAATGGGCACTCAAAGACACTCACAAAAAGTTTGGTGTTTGTGTGAGAATTTGTGAGAGACCGCGAGTATTTTCGTTGGACGATGCGACGTCCAGAAAGAAAAAAAAGTGTTGGTCGTTATATATATGAGAAAAGTTGGTTAGAATTCCAAATGGCGTCGTAAATGGCTCGACGACTCGCGACGCCATTAGACGCTGATGCTTATTTGGACTTTTACCTTATATCTTTTGCTTCGAGTAATTCAAATACAAGACCACGACATTATATACCAAAAATGCTTTCTCAACCGTTGCCCTTTTTGGCATTTTTTACTACCTGTACAAACTGTCATGGAGCTGCATAGCTCGTCGAACTGGTTTGACCAGTTCAGAGGTTAGATTACCCCAAGTCTGATCGTCTGGTTGTAAAATTTATAAAAATCCACACACAGGAGCTCGAAATTTTTTTCGACTAATTCTCCATCGTAGCTTTTACTGTTTCTCGCTGGTAAAACTTTCTTTAAACAATTTTAACGTTCTCTTCACCCAGTATATCGAGAAAATTTACTCCCAAATAGAAATTACACTCCTATATTCGGAGGAATAATCAAACTCTCGGGGCTGCGACCACAAATCTTCAAGTCTCAACCAACTGCAGTAAATTATCTTCTATTGTATTCTGCGAGGTCACAGGGTCATTTTAATAAATTATACTCAAATAAAATTATACCATCTCTGAGTTGAGTCTAAGCATTATTTAAAAAAAAAAAATTACATTTACCCAACCATTTTATTGCTCGTATCAAATTTTTATAGTTTTTTTTTTCACAATAATTGCCATCTCTCGATATCCAACACAAATTGAACTCTGACATTGACCCCTGAAAAGCTCTTTCATTGTTCGTACAAACTTGACTTATCGCGCGTATTTAATAATTTCGTGAATAATATATATATATATATATCATACTCTGGCATTGACCCCTTAAAAGCTCTTTCATTATACGTACAAACTTAACTTATCGGGGTTCAGTATTTAATAGTTTCGTGAATGATATATATATATATATATATATATATATATATGTGTGTGTGTGTGTGTGTGTGTAATAAAAATAAAATGGCTATACAGCACCTGCTGCTAAAACGTTCGAAAAAATGGCGCAATAACCTTGTTTAGGAATTCCATCTTACAAGTCGTGTGTTTCATAACTTTCAATCCTTTTATTTTTTTTTTTCAGCAAATGATTTGTCGTTACTGAGACACTACAAGCACAATATAATATTCGCGTTACGAAATAATATCCCGCGATCAGAAAAATAACCGATCTAGCCCCGTCGCCGGAGAATAAGTCGTCACGTTCTTCCCCACGTCTGTGGATAATTTTTATTAGAGAATATTTCAATTTCAAAATACACTTCTATTCATAGAAGTGCATCGAACATGTCAGAGATTTTTTTTCCTTAGTTATTTTTTTTATTTTTCCCTTTCTCCTGATGATTTTTTGTTACTTCTTCCACCTCTGTGGATAATTTTTATCAGAGAATATTTCAATTTCAAAATACACTTCCATGAATCAGATAGAACATGTCAGAATTTTTTTTTCCTTAGTTATTTTTTTATTTTTATTTTTTTTCCCTTTCTCCTGATGATTTTTTGTTACTTCTTCCACCTCTGTGGATAATTTTTATCAGAGAATATTTCAATTTCAAAATACACTTCCATGAATCAGATAGAACATGTCAGAGATTTTTTTTCCTTAGTTATTTTTTTTATTTTTATTTTTTCCACCTTTCTCCTGATGATTTTTTTTCCTTAGATATTTTTTTTATTTTTATTTTTTCCACCTTTCTCCTGATGACTTTTCGCTACTTCTTCCACCTCTGTGGATAATTTTTATCAGAGAATATTTCAATTTCAAAAAAACACTTCTATGAATCAGATAGAACATGTCAGAGATTTTTTTTCCTTAGTTATTTTTTTTATTTTTCCACCTTTCTCCTGACTTTTCGCTACTGTCTCTCCATCATTTTCCTCGACCTTTTGAGATCGGGGAGGGAATCGATCAAGATCCAGCCAGATAATTAATGCATTTATCGGCCACAGGGGGAATCCGTGATCGAGCATGCACTCGATCCGAGGTCGGTAAATACAACTTTACGTTCGTACAGCTCCTGGTTTCTTCTCTCAGATGCATTTATTCATATATATATGCTTATATATATTTGTATATATATATATATATTTGTATGTATGTATATATATATATATATATGTTTGTATATATATATATGCTTATATATATATGCAGTCCACTTTCACCAAAGACCAACGTGATTATTCAGAACTGACGTTATCTCACGGATCTTCGTGCACGATCGACTTCGAAATATCCCAAGTTGATTCAGTTATCTTCAATTCCATATATTGAGATCCATTTCCGTATTAATTGAATAACGATTCTATTTAGAGGTCGAAATTATAAGAATTAGAATTTTAACTATTGTCTGCTTGTTGAAAAAATAGTTAATTGACTAAAAAATAAAACGTAATTTTCAGCACTGAAATAAGGAAATGATTCTCTGGATGATTTGAAATCCTGTAAGTATTCTATTTAGGGGTCAAAAGTTTAATCATTTCGGCTCATTAAAAAAAATACTGACCTGACGAAAAAAAAAAATATTCTTAGCACTAAAATCGTGAATAATTCATGTACTTTAATTTCACGAACTTGACTTTTTTTACTGGAAAACCCACCAACAAAATTGACCCTGCCAGGACTCATTTTTCAACGAAGAAATAATGAGAAACGAGTTCAGGGATTTTTTTATGAACAGAAAGTTGTTACGAATTATTAATTAATTTTTTATACGAATTGATTTCTCTATTGATTATGTAACGATTCTATTTAGGGATCAAAAGTTCAATTATTTCGGCTCGCTAAAAAAAATACTGACCTGACGAAAAAAAAAATTATCCTTAGCACTAAAATCGTGAATAATTCATGTACTTTAATTTCACGAACTTGATTTTTTTTACTGGAAAACCCACCAACAAAATTGACCCTGCCAGGACTCATTTTTCAACGAAGAAATAATGAGAAACGAGTTCAGGGATTTTTTTATAAACAGAAGGTTATTAAAAGTTATGAATCAATTTCAAATATAAAGACTTGAATTGTCTCTTATATAAGTCAAGTTTGTATTATTTTTTCTTGCAATGATATTGCATTTTTTGCATTTTTTTTTTTTTATTGCATATGAATATTCTATGAATTCATTACGTGCTGAAAAATATGTTAATAAAACGATATATACATATCTCCCTCATTGTCAGTCGATTGCATTTATCAATTTCGTGCCTGAATTATCCGATAAATCGCAAAATAAAAAATTCTTCTGATTAAAATTAATGTGATAAAATTTGTGGAATAAAAATGACACGAGTAATCTTTATCTGAAGAATTTTATTTTGGGTGAATTTTTGTTTTCAAATGCAAATATATCTGACATTTTGTAATAAACTTTTGAAAATTTACGAATTGCGCAAAAATTTCAATCAACTTTTCAAATAAATCGGATATACAATTTTTTACAGAGGTCAACCAGTTCAAATTTAAATTAAAAATTAAATTATTGCTTTTCAGAAATCTGACCATCGAAAAAAAAAAATGGTGGCCTCCTTAACGAGAAATTACAGTATGATAAAAAAAATCTATTATTACCTTAGAATCCCACGAAGTTTTTCGTTTGTGCTCCATTGTGACGGTCATCGTTGAAATTGTTCACAGTATCAAATTTCTCCTGGCACGTTTCACTTATCAATAGAGTGCTTGATGATTATTCTTATTTGGCTCACGCACAATCGCACGACACCATTTTTTTATTTAATTTTTTTTAATTTTTACACGTTTCACATCGCAGTTTTGGTTGAAAAAAAAAAAAAAAACAAAAAACAAAAGATTCACAGTTGTCACAGAATAGATAGCAGAAGCACTTAACGAAATATCAGCGTTCGGCGCACCTATTTTCCTCGACATTCATCGAGATTTTTTTGATTTTTTTTCTTTTACACACTTTCTCGGGGTCACGAGGTCACCGTTGTTCCTTTTAGCGCAGCCTCGTGCAGCTTCCGCTTCTCCTTTTTTTCTCCTGTACAATCGCTAACGAGATTCTTCAACGTTATTTTTTTTCACAATTTAAAGACTGAAAATTGAAATAAAACGATATGAATTAAAATCATATCAATCGAAAATTATATATTACATATGATTTGTGGTAATTTTTTTTTTTTTTTTCCTTGGTCTACTTAACATAACATAGGATCGAGGATAAATTAAATGAGTTAAAAATCGAGTCAACGGGTAATAAATTAATGATTAATTGTTGGAAATTATTGTTTATTATAAAAAATTAATCTAAAATTAAAAGGGTCAATTAAACTATCAATTATAATTCCCATATATGAAAAAGTATTTGTATGTGTAAAAAAAAAATATTTTTGACACATTAAATCAATTCCCAAGGAAAAAAAAAATTATACATCTCAAAAATATATTTTTTCAAATCTCGAAAATATTCCATGTGCTGAAAAATATATGATTTTTTTTGTTTTTTTATCATCACGTAACTTATATGGCAAACTGCGATATATTTTTAATATATTTTCCGACCAAATTTTATCTACGTAAAATATTTCTGCATAATTTTTTTTTTTTCACCCGCTCCGAAATACATCGAGGATGAAAAGGGGAAAAAAAAATGTTTCAAATTTTTAGATTTACGAATAAACTGGTGAAAAAGTTCGAGACGTTTAATATATTTTATTTCCATGGGATAAAAATTTGTATATTTGTACCTTTTGCACCTGTCGTTAAATGAGGGTTCACTTTGAAATTCTTCCGGTTAAATCGAGATCTCTTGAAAGGCCGAGTAGGGTCATTTGAGGGTCGTTGGGGCAGGTGTGTCCGATTTAAACATCTGTCGTCTTTGCTCTGTTTTGTTAAATTTTCTTAAGCTCTTTTAACTTATTAACACTTAATTATCATTTACGGACTTGCAGCAAAAAAAAAAAAAAAACCAATAGACAAAATATTTTGCTTTAAAATTTCGATAAATGCGGGGGGGGGGGGGAAATGCCGGTACGAGAAAAATTTATTGGTGCGCGTAAAGCGCTTCTTTTGCACAAACGACCGTTCGCCACCTCGGTCAGATGAGTACTCTGATTGCCCGCCAACTTTACGAATGGAGAGACGGGTAATTTCTCCCGCGCGAGGGCGCAAACACGCGAGAGAAGGCACGCCGCGGTCTCGATCTCCTCTCGCTACCGCTGTATGCCATCAGGTAAAAACGGGGAGTGTCGTGGCCCCCACGAGACTCACATCTATATACCGGGTGTCCCGTTTTAACGAGACATTTCCGTTGCTCGAGTTAAAAATGAAAAAAAAAAAAAAATCACCTTTTGTCTTTTGTTTCCTATTTTTTTTTTTGCTTTAGAAATTGAGAATATTTTCATAAAATTTCGAAGCGAAATTCCAAAAAATTGCCAAAAAGAGAGAATTCAAGAATTCGTGAGTGCTGTGAGAATTCGCGAGTGTCTGTGAGAATTCGTGAGTGTCCGTGAGAATTCGTAAGTGTCTGTGAGAATTCGTGAGTGTCCGTGAGAATTCGTAAGTGTCCGTGAGAATTCGTAAGTGTCTGTGAGAATTCGTGAGTGTCCGTGAGAATTCGTAAGTGTCTGTGAGAATTCGTGAGTGTCCGTGAGAATTCGTAAGTGTCTGTGAGAATTCGTGAGTGTTTGTGAGAATTCGTGAGTGTCTGAGAATTCGTGAGTATCAGTGAGAATTCGTGAGTGTCTGTGAGAATTCGTGAGTGTCTGAGAATTCGTGAGTGTCTGAGAATTCGTGAGTATCAGTGAGAATTCATGAGTGTCTGTGAGAATTCGTAAGTGTCTGTGAGAATTCGTGAGTGTCTGAGAATTCGTGAGTATCAGTGAGAATTCGTAAGTGTTTGTGAGAATTCGTGAGTGTCTGTGAGAATTCGTGAGTGTCTGTGAGAATTCGTGAGTATCTGTGAGAATTCGTAAGTATCTGTGCGAATTCGTAAGTGTCTGTGAGAATTCGTGAGTGTCCGTGAGAATTCGTAAGTGTCCGTGAGAATTCGTAAGTATCTGTGAGAATTCGTGAGTGTCCGTGAGAATTCGTGGGTGTCTGTGAGAATTCGTGAGTATCTGTGAGAATTCGTGAGTATCTGTGAGAATTCGTGAGTGTCTGTGAGAATTCGTGAGTAACAGTGAGAATTCGTAAGTGTTTGTGAAAGTTCATGAGTATCTGTGAGAATTCGTGAGTATCTGTGAGAATTCGTGAGTAACAGTGAGAATTCGTAAGTGTTTGTGAGAATTCGTAAGTGTCTGAGAATTCGTGAGTATCAGTGAGAATTCATGAGTGTCTGTGAGAATTCGTGAGTATCTGTGAGAATTCGTGAGTATCTGTGAGAATTCGTGAGTAACAGTGAGAATTCGTAAGTGTTTGTGAGAATTCGTAAGTGTCTGTGAGAATTCGTGAGTGTCTGTGAGAATTCGTGAGTGCTGTGAGGATTCGTGAGTGTTTGTGAGAATTCGTGAGTGTCCGTGAGAATTCGTAAGTGTCTGTGAGAATTCGTGAGTGTCCGTGAGAATTCGTAAGTGTCTGTGAGAATTCGTGAGTGCTGTGAGGATTCGTGAGTGTTTGTGAGAATTCGTGAGTAACAGTGAGAATTCGTGAGTGTCCGTGAGAATTCGTAAGTATCTGTGAGAATTCGTGAGTGTCCGTGAGAATTCGTGGGTGTCTGTGAGAATTCGTGAGTATCTGTGAGAATTCGTGAGTATCTGTGAGAATTCGTGAGTGTCTGTGAGAATTCGTGAGTATCAGTGAGAATTCATGAGTGTCTGTGAGAATTCGTGAGTATCTGTGAAAGTTCATGAGTATCTGTGAGAATTCGTGAGTGTCTGTGAGAATTCGCGAGTGTCTGTGAGAATTCGTGAGTACCCGTGAGAGCGGGACTCAACTGTACCTCTCTGTATGTAGATGCACTTTCACCCATTACCGGTTTCTTGACGTTACTACTGTTGTACGAGTGTGAGCTTGAGGCTACTCGAGCTCGATCGACAGTCCCCCTTTGGCCTGTGCTCGATCCAGTCATGGACCCCGTGCCATCAATCCACACACACAAACGCACACACACACACATAAACGAACAGTAAGAGTACCATATACGCGACTTTAACCTGGTTATACTGGCGCCTCTTATGGCTGACCAAAACAAAAATAATTATTTTTTCATAAAAAAATTAAAATAAACACAAGAGTAAGAATTTCCTTGCAAGATTTAATTTGGTTGTCGAATCTACGAATTTAATTCCTGCCATATTATTCTCTATTTATTTAAAATTCTCCTTAAATATATAAATATTCCAGGGCTGATCGATATATATTTGAATTGAAAAAAAATATCCACAGATTGAATTTGAATTAATGCTTGAAGAGGAAAAAATGACAGTCGTCGTTTTCTCTTGCTGATATATCGTAATTTTGATGTTTTACTAATGATTCGGTGAATGAAAATATTCAGGTCATGAAAATTTTTTGTTTGTTTAAAAAAACGTGCGGACAAACAAAAAAAAACACAGACAAACATGTATCAATATGTATACATATATATATATATATATATATATATATATCTCATTTACTCTCTTGCTTTAACCACTTTTCTCGATCTCCGAGACGCAATTGCCAAATTAACGAGCCAGTCGTCGGACACTTTGACGAAAGCACAAACAGTGTTGGCCACATGTGCTCGAATGTGTGCTCTCTCGACCCAATGACCCTTCTACACGTGAATTTCAATGTAAGCTGAGGCGAGCTGCAAACTGGGCACAACTGTTGACCTGGATATTAATGTTGGTGAGAGGAAAATATATATATATATATAGTTTCTAATAATTTTCCTATATATATGACAAGAAACAGAATTTCGAGCTGGAAAAATTTCGACGATAATAAAATTCCATTGAAGCGATTTAATTGTTTACAATTAATTGTAAAAAATTTATATTATTATTTATCGTAGATAATTTCACGAGAAATAAAAGCTGCTAATTTATTATAAAAAATTAGAAAAAATAATTTTAAAAATAGATTAAGTTATGGTAATTTTTTGACAATTTTACATCATTTTTAAATAAAGATTTATTACATCGCTAATTATACTTTTACTATTATATAGGGACAGGGGCCTGGTCTCTTAATAAAATCGATAAATTTTACTCCGCATCACTTTCATCGATCATGAGATCGATAATTTAACAAACGTCACATTTAATAGTCTCAATTATTATAGTTATTTACAATTAAATTAATCATCTGAACTTTACGGTGAATCTGAGAAAAACAAAGAGTCTTCACATCACGCGAGAGTGACTAACATACGGAGAGAACAAAACCCTTCGAATCTGAACGTTCTCCCAGCGATGGTTACAAAATGAGACTGCATGGTCGTAAGAGAGAGTCCCTTCACTTCGAGTGTACAACGAAGTCAGCATTGTCGTTTGTATTTATTTATATATTTATATAAACAATTAATAAATTTGATCCAGATTTATATATATATATATAATTAATAAATTTGATCCAGATTTATATATATATATATATATATATATATATATATATATATATATATATATATATAAATCTGGATCAAATTTATTAATTGTTTCGATAAGAGACTTTAAATTCGCGACGAAAAAAAAAATAATAATAAGTGGGTCGACAAAATAGCGGGATTTTGAATGAGTTCCTTTAATTATCATCGAGACAGTCTGAATTCTCAATTTTTCATATACGTAATGAGATATTTATCTAAATTATCATTTATATAGATCGACTCTAAAACAGATTTAATAATTTCGTATCTTCGAGTGTATATCGTATCGAAGAAAATAACTATAAAAAAAAAATTAATTCCTGTAGGAGATCGATAACGGTTAATGGTGGGGCTCTGATAAGACGGTTCTGTTATCAGATACCATAAATTAAATCCATTGTGCTTTCATGCTCGTACTTTTTTTTTTTTTTTAATATTATTTATAAAATGCATCTTTACGTATAAGAAAATAATCTCATCTAAGGATTTATCGAATGAAGCAAAGATCGATGCATTTAGTACTGGATATTTGAATTTAAAAAATTTTAAAAAATTCTACAAGTCGAGTCGAATGCAATGAGAGTAAAATTACGATGCATAATAAAACGTGGACTGATAAGTGCACGATCGAAGCGTAAAAAGACCCGATACGAATCTGAATCGAGGACTAAATCGAGCAAAATGAAATTCGTGGCTTGGCATTGCGGTATAAAAATATTAGATTGGGATTGGCATAAAGGCCCAGATGGTCAATTAAAAGTGGAACGCCACACACACTTAGAATAAAGAGAATTATATCAAAAGTAGATTGATACTGGCTTAAAAATATTTACGGTTTACAAATATTACGAGGAAGTAATAACTATATATACCTATGTACCTACCTATGTATACATATATACATATACCGATATATACTTATATACATATATATGTTTGCTTGAAAAATTTCGAAACAGTAGAAAAAATGTCCAAAAAATCTGCGTCTGGTTTTTCTCTCGCATAAATTATTTTACAATTTTCACATCGGTCATAAACTCATCTCTGCTCATATATACAGTGCGAGTATATGTCCAGACGATATTTCCTGTGAAAGATTTAAAAAAAAAAAGTAGGTGACGCTCGAGTGATCGTCAAAGACTCAAAATGGCACAACGTCTTCACTTCTATATATATATATATATATATATATATATATATATATATATATATCAGTGTAATCGCTCGGTCATATAAGTTCAAATCACAAGAAAGAGTTCTACAAGTATATATACGTGTACACAGTCATCAGGGGTGCACGTATACACACACACACACACACATATATATATATATATATATATATATATATATATATATATATTTATATATATATATATATTTATTTATATATATGGACATGTACATATGTACATAAATGCGTACACCGTTTATTGCGTGCTTCGATTTGGAAACGCAGGTCACACGTAATAACGGGTTTTCTCTGGTTGATTCTGTGTGTCAGAGCGACGTGAACGAGCGTGAAATAAAAGTTTGTGCCTGACGAGAAAGAGCAATTAGAAAAAGAAACGCGAGAGACTCACTAGGTTGTATGGAAGAATGAGCTAACTTACGGTTTTTTTTTTTAGCTTCTTTCTCTGACTCATGGGCGAAGGGCACATAACGGGAATATTCGTACACGTACATATATCACACACTGGTAAAATTATTTTATTTACATGGTAATTGCATATTTTTTCAGCGATTCAGCGAACAAGAAAATACCATGAAGGAATAATAAATAATGAGAAATAAATGAAAAAATAATTCCCGAAAACTATAAAAAGCCCTGGTACTATTTTTGGATCAGCTCTGAATCTTTAAAAAAATTCACTTTCACGAGATTGATTCAATATGGTAGAATATTTTTATTTACATGATAATTGCATTTTTTATTTTTTCAGCGATCGAACGAACAAGAAAATACCATGGAAGAATAATAAATGAGAAATAAATGAAAAAATTAATCTCGTTCTCGATGACGTCGAAAATCCCGAAAACTATAAAAAGTCCTGGTACTATTTTTGGATCAGCTCTGAATCTTTCAAAAAGTTCACTTTCACGAGATTGATTCAACATGGTAGAATATTTTTATTTACATGGTAATTGCATTTTTTATTTTTTCAGCGATCGAACGAACAAGAAAATACCATGGAGAAATAATAAATAATGAGAAATAAATGAAAAAATAAATCTCTTGTTCTCGAAAATCCCGAAAACTATAAAAAGTCCTGGTACTATTTTTGAATCAGCTCTGGATCTTTCAAAAAGTTCACTTTCACGAGATTGATTCAATATGGTAGAATATTTTTATTTACATGGTAATTGCATTTTTTATTTTTTCAGTGATCCAGCGAACAAGAAAATACCATGGAGAAATAATAAATAATGAGAAATAAATGAAAAAATTAATCTCTTGTTCTCGATGACGTTGAAAATCCCGAAAACTATAAAAAGTCCTGGTACTATTTTTGGATCAGCTCGGAATTTTTTTAAAAATTCACGAGGGTCTCAAGAGTCATAAATTGATTATTTATTTTGTCATATTGGAGTTGCGTTGATGTTGAAATGTTTGCAAAATTGTATTTTTTAATTTTTTAAAAATAAAATCTCATTTCTAATCAATGAAAACTTTTACCGTGCATTTTATTATCTCATTGTCAATGTTTTTTGCTCCCATTATGTTTTCCTCGTGTTAATTTCCTTACAACTCGTGGTGTAAAATTTCCAAGATGATTTCAAAATTCTCGAGTCGAGTAAACCAATTGGAAATGTTAATGAAATTAAGGTGAAAATTTGCGAGTAGCATGCATACGATAAATGTTTGCTGGTAACGGTACCAATACATATATATACATATATATATATATTTATATATATTTATATACATATATATATATATATATATATATATATATATATATATATATATATATTGCTATCGTATTTACAGACCTCGATATCTTTGTATGTATTATCAACGAGGACAGAGAGACGTGTAATGTATCCCATATTGCAATTTTGTTTGCGTCAGTGAGCACAAACGATTTTTTTTTTTGAATTTTACAGTTATAATGTCGTGCCAGACGAGATCGTCAACCACGAGGAGTCCCGATTACCACGTATTTGAGCCTTCAATCTGCAGCTTTAATCTCGATAATGAGAGAGGATAGTTAGCAGGCTAACAAAGCGACCGTGAATTACAAAGTTAAAGCTGTAAGATGGAATTTTCAAACTATACAGTAAACGGACAATGTAACGTATAAAAAAAAACAAAAATAAAAAAATGTTCATTGAATTAATTTAATTTTTTAATTATCTCTGAAAAAATCCTGGGGAATTTTTTATAGATGAATGTGAATTGAATTATTATGAATTATAATTCTCATAATTCAATTCCGGAAGTTGGGAATTTTTTTCAATCTCAAAACGAGAATGTCAATTTTTTTTAGTAGTCGTTGCGTTAATTATAAAGTTAAAAAAGTAAAAAAAAAAATTGTTCATTGGAATTATTAAAATTTTAACAATTACTTTAATTTTTTAATTATCTGTGGAAAAATCCAGAGGATTTTTTTATAGATGAATGTGAATTGAAGAATGAATTATCATGAATTATAATTCTCATAATTCAATTCCGGAAGTTGGCAAATTTTTTCAATCTCAAAACGAGAATGTCAAAATTTTTTAGCAGTCGTTGCGTTAATTATAAAGTTAAAAACGTAAAAAAAAAAATTGTTCATTGGAATTATTAAAATTTTAACAATTAATTTAATTTTTTAATTATCTGTGGAAAAATCCAGAGGATTTTTTTATAGATGAATGTGAATTGAAGAATGAATTATCATGAATTATAATTCTCATAATTCAATTCCGGAAGTTGGCAAATTTTTTCAATCTCAAAACGAGAATGTCAAAATTTTTTAGCAGTCGTTGCGTTAATTATAAAGTTAAAAACGTAAAAAAAAAAATTGTTCATTGGAATTATTAAAATTTTAACAATTAATTTAATTTTTTAATTATCTGTGGAAAAATCCAGAGGATTTTTTTATAGACGAATGTGAATTGAAGAATGAATTATCATGAATTATAATTCTCATAATTAAATTCCGGAAGTTGGCAAATTTTTTCAATCTCAAAACGAGAATTTTCGTTTTGAAGTTACGAAAAATTTTGCGAGCTGAAAAAACAAATGTGAAATTTTCTTAGTAGTCGTTCACTTTATTCGTATGGACAATTAAACAATACATATACATGTTGCGTACGAATTACGTGCTTGATTCTCTTTCTTCTTTTTCGTATATTTTTTTTTTGTTTTTTTTTTTTATCTTTTTTTTTATGTCACTTACAGCTAATACATCGACGACGCTCGGGCGACGGAAGTAATACAAGGGGGATCAGCATCTCGACGACCCGGCGACTTATCATCTACGAATTATTATTATTATTTTATTATTATTATTATTATTTTTATTTTTTTTTCGTTCACGATAATAAAATTAAGTTTTACTACCCTGTAAAATGCGTACTTGCGATAATTCACATTGATATAATTTACGTGTTTAATAATGGCGAGATGATAATTTATTTAATGCATCAAGTTCGATAACGTTTCGCGCATTAACGAGATTGGCAAACCCCGGAAAATCGTACAAATGAGTTTTGTCCTTCGTTCGAACCAGTCCAAGGCACTCAGTAATTGAGTGCGCTTTTTTTTTCCCTCCCTCGAATTTACGAAAAATTTCGTCGAGAAAATTGACAATTCATGAAATTAAATAAAAATTAATCGCTATTGGCTCAGAGGCCAGCTGCATCGTGTTGTTGAAATATTGTCAATTTTCAACTCGAATAATAAAATTACACAGCATCGTGTACGTTGATTTTGATATTTATACGTTAATTATAGAATTTAATTCCATTCGATTATTCCATTTTTTGGTTTTTTTTTTAATACGCAAATTTGGATCCATCACGGTCATTCATTTCATATTCGTCTTATTATTATTATTATTATTATTATTCAAGTTTTCAGAGTCGTTAAATTCAAATAATATTATTTCATATCATAATAATTGGAGAATTCATATTTCACGCCATAATTAACCCCTTGAGTGTCACCTTGAGTACTGGCCAGTTTTAGTTTTGTCGATATATCCGTCAGTAACACTCAAGGGGTTAAATAACTCTTTGATCGATTCTCGTTCATGGCGGAGAGGCAAACATGAGAAATTATCCAACTCTGATTAACTACGGTGGAATCAGTTTTTCCTTTTTTTTTTGTACGCGAATTCGGATCTATCAGGGTTTTCGTCATTCATTTTAATCGTCTTATTATTATTATTATTATTATTATTCACGTTTTCAGAGTCGTTGATTCAAATCTTTAATTTCACGTACGGTCAATCACGTTTAATTCGAATAATCGATCATACGATTTAACCCTTTGAGTGTCACGTTTGAGTTCTGGCCAGTTTTAGTTCATATCATAATTTCAGAATTTATACTTCACCTACGGCCAATCACGTTTAATTCGAATAATCGATGACACGAGCCATGGTTAACCCTTTGAGTGTCACGTTTGAGTTCTGGTCAGTTTTAGTTCATATCATAATTTCTCGTAGAGTCAATCACGTTTAAATTGAATAATCGATGATACGAGCCATAGTTAACCCTTTGAGTGTCACGTTTGAGTTCTGGTCAGTTTTAGTTCATATCATAATTTCAGAATTTGTACTTCACCTACGGCCAATCACGTTTAATTCGAATAATCGATGAGACGAGCCATGGTTAACCCTTTGAGTGTCACGTTTGAGTTCTGGTCAGTTTTAGTTCATATCATAATTTCTCGTAGGGTCAATCACGTTTAATTCGAATAATCGATGATACGAGCCATTATTAACCCTTTGAGTGTCACGTTTGAGTTTTCGCCAGTTTTAGTTCGTATCATAATTTCAGAATTTATATTTCACCTACGGCCAATCACGTTTAATTCGAATAATCGATGACACGAGCCATGGTTAACCCTTTGAGTGTCACGTTTGAGTTCTCGCCAGTTTTAGTTCATATCATAATTTCACGTAGGGTCAATCACGTTTAATTCGAATAATCGATGATACGAGCCATGGTTAACCCTTTGAGTGTCACGTTTGAGTTCTGGCCAGTTTTAGTTCGTATCATAATTTCAGAATTTATATTTCACCTACGGCCAATCACGTTTGATACGAATAATCGATGACACGAGCCATGGTTAACCCTTTGAGTGTCACGTTTGAGTTCTGGCCAGTTTTAATTTTGTCGATATATCTGTCAGTGGGTTAAATAACCCACTATAATATATCTGTCAAGGGGGTTAAATAACTCTTTGATCGATTCTCGTTCATGATGGCCGAGAGGCAATCATGATAAATTATCCAACCCTGATTAATTAGTGGAATAATTTTTTCTTTACTTTTTTTTACGTTACTCGGTCACCATTATGCTTATTATTGAAGGTCGGAATTTTTAGCCGTAAGATGAAATCCAATTTTCATCTAAAGTTTGATACGACTGATTGAATCAATTTTCGATGAAACTTACGATTAAAAATTCTGAGCTGATTATGATTTTTGTGAAATTAGTTTTTGATCTTATTTTTACGCAAGTTGGCTAAAATTCTTTCGACAAGGATATCTCGTCGCTATTTTACGCGTTGGGAAACTACGACAATGGGATAAAATTTTTAATTATATGTGGAATAAAATTTAATGGCTCAACTAAATATATATATATGTATATATATATATACACACATGGGACATTCTCGGTCGTCAGTAAGCTCGTAAACGTCATTTCTTTTTTCTTTCTTTCAATATTTTGCGAGATAATTTTGTTGATGATCATACCGATTTTATTTTTCATCCTGATTGATAAGAAAATTTATTTCAAATATTTTTTTCACGTTCTCATACGAAATACTAAAAGGAGAAAAATAAATTATACCAATCACGACTCTGCCAATTTGGCTTCGAATGTCCCACAGATATTCGTTGCCTGTTTTTTTTTTTTTTTTTTTTTTTTAGTTGCTCCATTAAAATTTCCCCTGTGCAGAGTCTGCGTGTTAGTTAAGGGCGTGCACATGTTAGTAAATAATAATAAACGAAAAAATTAAATTAAATTAAATTAAATAAAGAGAAAAAGAAAAAATAATAATAAAAAAAAAAAAAAAACAGTAAAAACAAATGAGAAACAGTGAAGATTGGCGATATAGGATGCAAATCTTGAGTCTCATTTGTCATTAACTGTTGATCCTTCAAATTTGTTGTGTCGTGCAGACCAATTTATTTAATCAATTTAAAGTGAATTCGTGTGTGTGTGTGTGTGTATTTGTGTTTTTCGATGAATAAAAAATGATAAATGGTCCCTAAAACAATTGCAAAATTCAACAATAAAGTTATTCCGGTCTTTGCGCACACGATAATTAAAATAAAAATGATATTTTTGTTGTTGTTTTTTTTCTCCTCACGATGAATTTAGTCTGTTTTTGTTTTTCTCTTCCGCGTGACCAGAGACATTTTTTTTGTCTTCGTTATACAAAAAAAAAAAACATTCTTCAGCCGATATAATATATTCAATTTTTTAAGATGACGACTAAACGACATTTTAAAAATACGATCCGAACAATTGATAATATTAAATAAAAAATACTGAGAGAGTTATTACTAAATATATATATATGCAAAACGCTGCTTTGGATGAATTTTTAACATTCATTCTCAAACTTGCACATTTTTAAAGTTAGTATTGCGTTTTAACGTAACGCATTTTTTTCTTTCTTTTCTTTTTGTTTTTTTTTTTTTTTTATTCTTTTTTTTTTGTTTCAACAATTCGGAAAAATCATGTAAAAAAGAGGGCGAGGTACAAAAAATCGCTCATTCGTTCTCCTTCACCGTTCGTTGAAGTCGTAATGAAATAATAAAAATTATTAAAAAAAAAAAAAAAAAAAACAGCCAAAGTGTGATTACGTTCTGTGTACATTTTTTTTTTCCATCCATCAAATTTGCCAAACGATGTCATCACTTTTTGTTGTTGTTTTTGTTTTCTTTTTTTTTTTTTTTTTTCGAACCCCAAAATATTTGTGCAATGATTTTTCTTATTTCTTGGTCGACTTCAGAGAAAGGTGATTTTAATAAAACGTTGGTTGTTTTTTTCGCAATTACGATGTACCTACAGTTTATAGTATCAGTAAGAGGTATACATAATTATATAAGCGAATACATATATTTTTATATATATATTTATACATATATATATATATATATATATATATATATATATATATATATATATATATCACTAAAAGGACAATAGGAACGATGGTAATTCGCGAAATTGCTACAATCAAGTAGCGATATTGAATCGTGAGTCACAATTTCCATTTGTCCATTTACCATAATTGCAAGTTTTTTTGTTTTTTTTTTTTTTTTTTTTATACTATAATTTCATGTTTTTTTAATTTTTTTGTATTTTTTTTTTCTTCGTAGCTCCGTATCCTGCCAATTGTAAATATAACTAGGCAACCTTTTGTTTTTTTTTTCCACAGACAAATATTTTTTATTCAAGTGAGATTAGTTAAATCATCTCGAATCATCTAGAGGATACTGTAACGAAACGCCTTAAAAGGAGTGAGTTACAGTACCGTCTAAATTATTCGAGATAATTTCACTGAACGCACTTGAAAAATAAATATTCATTGAGCGTTAACAAAAGCTGGCGCTTGGTGTCTCGCGCACGCGAGCCGCTCGCCGCCAAGCCACCTGGCGGCATTCGGGCGAATTACCAACCGCCGCGTCACCATGATAGTTCGCGAGAATTCCGCTAGGTGGCTCGGCGGCGAGCGCCTCGCGTGAACGAGACGCTGAGCGCCCGCTTTTATTAACGATTAGACGATTAATAAATTTATCGGTACTGTTAACGAAAGCCGACACTTTTGACCGGCTTGCGTTAACGATACCGATCTATAAAAATTAAGCTTTTTCGCATCAACGCGGTGGTTCCGAGCCACTGCGTTGATACGCCAAAAAAATTTAATTTTTATAGATCGGTGTCGTACCATGCGGCAACTTGGTTGTTGTCCTGAGGCGGAGCTGGAAGTTCCTCCAAATGATCAAAGCTCAGATCTCCCTCGTGTGCCACATCCATAGCGTCCATTGTACCGTAAGTCGAGCCACCGCCTATCTCCAATCCTTGCATCGAGTCTATTGGTATATGGTCATAACCTGTTTGTAATAGTCAAATTGTGATTCAATTTTTTGTTTATCGTCATAACATGTTTGTAACGATCAAATTGTGAGGATTCAATTTTTTTTATCGTCATGACATGTTTGTAACGATCAAATTGTGAGGATTCATTTTTTTTTATCGTCATGACATGTTTGTAACGATCAAATTGTGAAAATTCATTTTTTTTTAAATTTTATTTATCGTCATAACATGTTTGTAATGACCAAATTGTGAGAATTTAATTTTATTTATCGCCATAACATGTTTGTAACGATCAAATTGTGAGGATTCAATTTTTTTTTAATTTTATTTATCGTCATAACATGTTTGTGACGATCAAATTGTGAGGATTCAATTTTTTTTAATTTTATTTATCATCATAACATGTTTGTAACGATCAAATTGTGGGGATTCAATTTTTTTTAATTTTATTTATCGTCATAACATGTTTGTAACGATAAAATTGTGAGGATTCATTTTTTTTAAATTTTATTTATCGTCATAACATGTTTGTAACGATCAAAATGTGTGGATTCAATTTTTTAAAAAATTTCTTTCCGATTCAACGACAATTTTATGGCAAACGCATAATTGAACATAATCACACAATAATAATCGAACACGATTTGTAAAAAATCTAGTAAAAAAAAAACACATTCTTCAATCTGGGTCGTAATTTTTTTTTCCTAGCTATTATTGGCGGAGGGCATTCCTGAGATCAAAGTGATCCCAAGTTCGAGCTGAAATCATAATTTAGACCAAAATTGAAACTGTTTCAATATTCAAATTCGTACAAATGTAAATCTTACGATGAGCTAATTAAGATTTAAGCTCGAACTTAAAATCAATCTTACGATGAAAGTTGAAACTTGAATTTAGGTTTTAGCACAAAACTTAGGCGTTAAAAATTTGAGCTTAAGATTTGGCTGATACGAAAGAATTTTTTTTTAACAAAATTAATTCGCAAATTAATCGCCTTTTTGTTGCAATAGTAGAGAGACAAAGAATTTTCATCGAGGCATTTCTTAAGAATAAGAAAAAAGCTTCTGATTAGATTATGTGCAGAGAATTATTTCATTAAAAATATTTCATTACGAAAATTCTGCATAGTCTCAAACTGGCTTTGCTAAGGATTGAGAAATATTTTGTTTTATTAATTTTTCCTTCATGCATCGATCGAAATAACATTCAAAGGACTCTGAAATTTCCACGATATAATTTGCACCGAGTTGGCTTTTTTTTTTATTGCTGATTATAAGTATAAAAATTTCCGGCGACAAAGGTTGGCACAAATTTTGAAATAAATAAATTGAAAAATAAAAAAGAATTCTTTTTTAATATCAGAAATCATATTTTAATAATCTTTTGAGACTCGCAAAAATTTTACGTTATTAAAATTTCGACAAAGAAGTGCAGAGAAAAAGAACGAGAGTATAAAATTTTCATAATATCAAAGACCAATATGGGCCTAAAGGATTTACTCATCGAAATTTTTCTCCGAAATGATATTGAGAGAGACAAGAGAGAGTGATGAAAGTCGACGAGACGAGTCGGTGAATTTTAAGCAAGAAGACAAACTGCATAGGAGACTAAAGTTAAATGTGACGGTCCTATTGATTTTTTTCAACCTCAATAAACCGCAAAAAGGGGAGAGGAAGAAGATGAAAGGGAGGACAAATTACACTCCCGCAACTGGAGACCGTTGATTGCGTTGCCTTTGTATGTGCGACTGGGGGGGGAAGAAAATTTTTTATCCACGCAATGTGGTGCATTAAAAAAAAAAAAAAAATTCGGGGCATTAGAAAATTATACGGTGTCCGATATATTGTAAATAATTTATAAAATTGTCGTTGAGATGCAATAATAATAATAATATATGTAATACTAAAAAAATTCAGCACATGCAAACAATTCAAAATTAAGCAATATTTAAATATTCGAGGTAGACTCGATGTTTGTGAAAAAAAAAGCATTTACAAATACACTTACGCAACATATTGAAATACAGTGAAGCAGGCAGGATGTTGAAAAATGATTAAAAATTATTTTAAAAAATTAAAAATTAAATAAAATTTGACACAGATAACGACAAGCAAACAATCGCATGGTATGTAAATATTGTTAAATTTCACCTATGTTACTGCATGTTTTTGATGAGAGCCCTTACTTAAAATTAATTCCATAGGTTAAGCTGCTGTCGAAATAAGACGGTGTTAAGGATGTTTTAATTTCTGTGTTTTTTTTTCTTTTTTTTTTTTTGCTAATCAGACTGTTAAATGCTAAAGTTTGAAAAAAATAGAAAAAAAGTATTTAGTAGGAGTTAGATTGGAATTGTAGTACAGTTTTGAAAATTCTCTGTTAGTGAGAGTCTGAAATTTTGAGCATCAGATTTTTTTTTTTTTAGATAGAAGCAAATCTTGGACGGAACTTTAGCATTTTCTTGTTATGGCACCTTAAGCACGAAATTTCGAAAATAAGTTCGAGTAAAAAGTAAGTTTGGAACGAGATGTAAATCTCGTAACTTCGGAACGATTGTGAGATTGACCAAAACTCCGGAATGTAAGTCTCGTTAGTGTCATGTCTTACGACATGTAAGTCTCGTTAGTGTCATGTCTTACGACATGTAAGTCTCGTTAGTGTCATGTCTTACGACATGTAAGTCTCGTAAGTTTCATGTCTCATGATATGTAAGTCTCGCAAGTTTCATGTCTCATGAGATGTAAGTCTCGTAACTTCGGAACGATTGTGAGATTGACCAAAACTTCGGAATGTAAGTCTCGTAAGTTTCATGTCTTACGTCATGTAAGTCTCGCAAGTTTCATGTCTTATGAAAGGTAAGTCTCGTAATTTTCATGTCTTACGAGATGTAAATCTCATAAGTTTCATGTCTTATGTTATGTAAGTCTCGTAAGTTTCATGTCTTATGATATGTAAGTCTCGTAAGTTTCATGTCTCATGAGATGGAAGTCTCGTAAGTTTCATCTCTTATGAGATGTAAGTCTCGTAACTTCGAAACGATTGTGAGATTGGCCAAAACTTCGGAATGTAAGTCTCGTAAGTTTCATGTCTTATGATATGTAAGTCTCGTAAGTTTCATGTCTTACGAGATGTAAGTCTCGTAAGTTTCATATCTTATGATATGTAAGTCTCGCAAGTTTCATGTCTTATGAAATGTAAGTCTCGTAATTTTCATGTCTTACGAGATGTAAATCTCGTAGTTTCGGAAAGATTGTGTCGATTGACCAAAACTTCGGATCAATTTTACGTTCGAAAATTCGTGCCTCATTGGCCAATATCGTAAAACATGAAAAGGAAATAATTAATTGATGAAAATCGCGACGATAAGTGTGACCGATTTAACGGATGACCTTACCTTGGGGCTGATAGCCTCGACCTCCATGACTGCTGTGAACGCTAGGGGGTCCTTGTCCATACATACCGTCATAGCCTTGATCAGGTCCAAGCATGTCCTGAAGAGATTAGGTAGCAGAGGTCAACACAAAACTTGAATGCTAAAACTCCTATGTAAATTTCGACTCAACACGGCTGTTTTTTTTTATGTTTTACAATTTGGAGACAAGCTAGATGGGTCAATAATGGATACTCGTCATCGACACATGGAACACTTAATCATGGAACAAATAATTACGTTTTTTCTTTTTTGGCTCGCAAAATCAAAAACTAATAATCTGAGTCTATCAATTTCGCAAACGCCTCGACTATTTCTTTTTCCATCAAATCGTTTTTGAGATAAATGTGTTACCAATTTTTTGAGGTCATGAACTTTACTCCTTTGTCTTAAAGCGAAGAATCGATACAGAACGGCTCGCAAATAAACCGAAAAATTACTCTTTAAAGTTAATGAAAGTCTTCAAACTCTTTGAACTCTTTAAAGTTATAGAAAGAACGTTATAGTTGCGAATGTTAACCCTTCCGGATTGAGCGTCAAATAATTAAACGAAATTTTAATTAGCAAAAAGCAGACTTTTCTAGCCCATCTAAAAATTCAATCGAACGTATTCCAGATTTATATAAAACAGTAGAAAAAAAGAAAACAAAAATATTGCATGAATCTGAAGTTTTTTGTTTAATTTTGTAAATTACGAAATGATAAAAAAAAAAAAAACAAAAAATTGAATCAAAAGTTAATTTATCAGATTCTCGTGCCTACCTTGAGACAGTCGCAACTCTCGCAACGATAATCCAAAGAATATTACGAGTTTTTTCTATTCTACGAGTACCATCTGTTACTATCGAAGCGCAAGCCAGAAAATAATGTGTGACAAGACAAAAACTCTTATTTTTGCCACAAAATAAAATGACAATAAACGGTGAATATACACAAAAAAAAAATGCACGAAAAAGAAACGAATTAATAAATGACGAAAGCTAAGAAATACCAAAATTTTCGCGAAAATTCGTAAGAAAACAGAGAAAAATTGGGGGAGGATCGAGAAAAGGATTTAAAAAAAAATAACAAAAAATTACCTGCAAGTCCGGAACAAGGCCAAATTCTGGATTATTCCACATATTTGGATCCTCGCGAAGCAGAGAACTTGTAAGCTCCATTGACAAACGTTTCTTGTAATCTCCGGGTTTGTCCTCGCTCATTCGAAACAATACTGCAGCTGCATATGTCGCGACTCCCTCGTTTCTCGAGTGTAAAAGCTCCGTTAACGGTGCTGTCGCACCTTCCTGCTCAATTATTTCGGCGCTCTCTTTGTCAGCCGCAAGCTCGCAAAGAACGCCAGCAGCAACGCGCTGAATGTTTTCGATCTCATTGAAAAGTAACTGCAAGAAAATTCGTTATTCGTATAATGGAAAAAAAAAAGAAAAGAAAAATAATTATAGTGATTTTTCCAGAATAATCGATTCCAAAATAATCGATCGCTGGTCGTTTCGAGTGAAGATAAAATATTGACAAAAATCAAAATCGATCGATCGCTGGTCACATTGAGTAAAAATAAAATGATGACATATACAGTGTATAAAAATTGTGTGTGTGTGTGTAATGTAAATTGTTAATAATTGTTATTTTTTTACCTGAACAAAGATCGGGATGACATTTTGGGATCGAATGATAGCCCTGTTGTGGGACTCACGAGCAAGATAGTGAAGAGCTCCAACCGTTCCTTCGACTATTTCTTCCATGCGAACACCATCCGCATAAGCACCTACAGCTTGTTGACTTCCGGTGCTGGCAACTGACGAGCGTTGCTGAAAATACCAAAACGAAAATCATTAGCTCAACTTCTTATTTATTTTAATAAACTTTGAGCGTGAAAATGTAAACGAATAATAATCGAATTTTTATCGATAAAAATTGAATAAAATGATAAATATTCTTGTATATTTGGTCTTTTTTTTTCTTTTCTTACCCGTTGCGTGTCCTGGAAAGCTCGAGTCAAAAGTCTTACGAGATGATGAATAGCTCCAAATTCGCGCAAAGGAGCATGATTTGCTGGACACGGTGCCAAATTACGAATTAATCCAATGACTGCCTTGACGAGGGGCCAACGTGATGGCGGATGAAGCAGCTTCACTATCACCTGAATACCGTAATTCTCACGAACTGAATTTTGCGCAACTTCGGCATCGACGTGACGAGAGGTCAAATGACGTAACGCGCACACAGCAGGCTCTGTGATTTCCTCTCGATCGCCGGCGTTCACGATTGTACGAACTAGAGCCTCGACACCACCAACTTGGCAGACGGTAACCTTTTGGATAAACATTAAAATGAAACATTTGTCAAGTTCGATTCCTCAGTTTTTTTTTTATTTTTTCATATTTCAAATAGTTATACGATGACGGAATAATACTTCGGGACAGAATAGCATTCTATGAATTACGCGACTATTCTACGACACAAAAATAAATTTTTGCCTATTCTATGGCAGAATATTATTCGATGAATTTCGAGTATTCTGACACAAAAATATTGTATGAAAAAGATTTCTTCTATGCAAAATTGGTATTCTATAATAAATTATTATTTTGTGATAAATTTATGACTATTCTATGGCAGAATATTTTTCGATGAATTTCGAGTATTCTGCGAGACAAAAATATTGTATGAAAAAATTGGGTTCGACGAAACTAAAAGTGGCAAGGAGTGTCGCGATATATGCGAATCGAAATATAAAAATCCAACAACCTTGATTATTCGCTAAATTCTTGGTCGCAGTTTGTTGCGTGACACTCAAGGGGTCAAGGGTTAAAAGTTGAACTCTCGAAATAATCCTTACCTTGTTACGCTGATTGTTGCAAGTAAGATTGGATAGAATTCCAGCAGCACAAGTGACAACGTTTACGTCACCGGATGCGAGAACCTGAACGAGACCCTGGAGAAGGCCTTCGAGTCCGTCGACCTTGGTACCAGCGTCGGAGAGATTGCGCATGGTCCACAGGCAATTTTGCACGAGTCTCTGACTCTGATTGCCCAAATGCATGGCCAATGCTTGCATACCACCAGCCTCAACGATCGCTGGCTTATTGCTCGAGCATACTGACAATACTGTCGAAAAAAAGAAGGAAAAAAAATAAAAATCAATATTAAATCGAAGAAAAAAAATAATTAGCAAAATTTGAGAAATTTAAAGTCTACGTCAATGACAAAAATAAATAAAATATTAATAATCAGAGAATAAACTAACCTTTGAGGACTCTGGACGTTGTCCAAAGAAGTTTCTCATAATCGTAAGAGCGCATAATCCGTACAAGCTCATTTGGTCCTTGAGATGCAAGGATAATGAGTTTGCTCTCCTGATTGCCATAGGCAAGAATTTGCAGACAATCTGTGACGATAGCGAGAAATTTGACGTTGTTGCGTTGCAACAGAGCGACCATTTTTTGCAAACCTCCGGCAAGACGGACCGCCATTTTGGATCCATCTTGATGAAGCAAAAGATTGTGAAGAGTTGTTATCGCGTAAAATAGTACAGACTCGACAGGTGAACTCAATAGTTTCACGAGTGCTGGAATTCCGCCGCTCTTGAAAATAGCCAAAAGTCCTTGGCGATGATGAGACAAATTGTGCAAAGTTCCAACAGCCGCTTTGGTCGATTCGAGATCCTCGCTATTGGAAATTGCTCGTACCAATGCGAGAACCATTTGCGAACTGTTCATAATTGCATGACGCGAAGCCTCCTTCTTTGATAATTGATGAACCATCATCGCAGCCTGCGATACGACAACTTGATCCTCATCGTTTAGCAATTTTATCAATTCGGGAATTGCGCGAGTCGCGAGATCAGCGTCGTCCTGATAATTTATCAAATTAACGACCGCGTGCTTCAACATTTGACTCGGCTCGGCCAATCGTTGAACAGCTGTCGGCTGCGCAGGATCAAATTGGGTCGAAGGAATTTCAATGCCTTCCTCCAATGTTTCGGGAAACATTGCTGCGCGTACACGCTGCGAGCGTGTATGACTCAATTGTTGATTCATTTCTGAATTTATATGAAAAACAAACGAGATTCGTTTAATGGAAAATATGAAAAATTTGCCATTTTTTTTTTTTTTTCCATTATTCTCTTTATATGAAGTAAATTAATTTTTTTATTTTTAATATTAAGAGTCTCGTAAGTATTCGAGAATGGAAAATTGTTACCGACTGAGTAGCCTTCGCACAATTATAAATGAAAATAAGTGGAAAAAATAAGAAATAAATAATAAAAATGAAATGCCCACCATCAACCAGGTCAGGGGTGAAACCCTGGGCGAATTTGCATTTTTTTTCCCGATTATTCTCTTTATATGAAGTAAATTAATTTTTTTATTTGAAATATTAAGAGTCTCGTAAGTATTCGAGAATGGAAAATTGTTACCGACTGAGTAGCCTTCGCACAATTATAAATGAAAATAAATAAATGAAAAAATAAATAATAAGTGGAAAAAATTAAGAAATAAATAATAAAAATGAAATGCCCACCGTCAACCTGGTCAGGGGTGAAACCCTGAGCGAATCCTTGATCAAGATCAAACATGAGCTGATCTCCCTCCATCTCGTCATCTTCTTTGCCCGTCAATGATGGTGCCTGAGTGGTGACCCCAGAATGGATACCGGAATCCCCCATGTATGAATTTTGATGCCAAATGAGAGTTTGCTGCTCTTTGGCAGATCCCATTGGAAGCTCACCAGGACCCTGATAATTTCCCTGGGACACTGAAAAAGTTACAAAAAGCAAAAGTTAACATTTTTCAACAATGTTCGATGCAAAAATTAAAAAAAAAAAAAGAAAAATCATCAGAATGAAAATACAACTTACTGGGTCTTGATTGATTCGACGACATTTGGTAACTCATGGCTCCGACGGGTGAGTCGATCCACACCTGCATACACGAAAAAAAAAAAATTTATTAAAAAATCTCATAAACATTTTATGCCAATTTATTTCATTAAAAAAAAAGATAAAATAAATTGTTAAAATCTCATTCAATATGAATATATATTCCGGTAAACGCGTAATATTGACGTATGTGAAAATAAATTCACTGATTCATGCCTAAACGAAATGAAAATTGAAAATTGACTAAATGTTTTAAATTTCATTCAATATCAAAGAAATATTAAATTGAATCATATATGACACACAAATAAAAAATACAGCTATAGATATAGGCCCTAATCGATAGATCGATTATTATTATTATTTATTTTGAATTTTCAAATTATTTTCAAGACACTTTTTCCAGGCAAACGCGTAATATTGACAAATTTAGTTAATTTTCTCACGTGTCAAATGAACCGGAAACGTTGATGACTCGTTCAGAGTGAGCAAGCTATACACTCGAACGAGATATCGATATACTCGCGACACCGTATAATGTATTTAGGAAACACTTTTGTGCGTTTCCGATTCACGGGTAATGGCAAAATCATTTTTTTTTTTCGTATTACAAAAAACTCTTTCAAGTTTAACGACATCTATAGGGAGTGATCCGCGTCCCTATGATATATATATATATATATATATATATATATATATATATATGCAATTGAGAATACGCCGATCCTCCTCGTCGCTCGCATCGCTCTCACTCTATTCTCCCTCCCCCTCTCCTATCCTTCTTTCTTCTCGCCCCCTCTCTCTCTGTCTCTCTTATACGCTAAAATGCAACAAACGATCTAAATCCTTGGCCAGCTTTTCATAAATCCACTGGAAAGATTCTCTGCCAGTAAAATGCGTGAGTTTATTGCACAGGTGTGAGGAAAATGAGAGAAAAACCAAAAAAAAAACGAATGAAAATAAATTTTTCCCAAAGAGCTCTTCGGGGGACGAGGAGAAAACGCTATAATGGACCGCGCGCGCGTGAGAAAAGAGAGTAGCGTGGGCGTATAGTTGGTATAACATATATAGTACGCGGCGTAACATTCGATTTCTCGTTTCATCGTTTTCATTTTTTTCCTCACCTCTATTTTTTCTGTTATGTTCCGCGTAACAAGTCTCGAGTTATTTGAGAGGAAAAAAACGGAGAATATGAATGCATAGAGTGAAACGCAGAGAAGAGGGGGAGGGAGGGAGGGAGGCACAACAAAGGGCCAAAGAGAATTCAATGCATCACCATTTTCTGACAATCGGGCTGGGTGTGTGTGTGTGTGCATAGAGCGCGCGCGGCTGGTAGAGACGAAATGCTGGACGGAATGAAGGAGGCGCGGGGTGAAGCGTCGCCGAAAGAGGCACGAGTGAACGAACGAGGGAAAAAGAGAGAGAAAGAGAGCCCTCTCTCTTTCTCTCTCAAGCGATATATAGATATATACATAAATTTATATGTATAGAGTTAAACCCGAGAACGAAGCGATATTCAGAAGACTTTGACACACCCAGGATAAACAATGATTTAAATCCGAAAAAAATGTACTTTGTTATGTACTTATGGGGCGATGCACAGGAAATACAAATTTTTCCATAATTTAGCATTACTTACCGTTTTACCAGAGCTGACGAAGCGTCCTTTTCTTCTTCTTTTTTGTTGCTAGCCTTCGAACTCCTCTGATCGCAGGTGACTCACTCACTCTACCTAGGGGCACTCGCGAACCACACCAGCTTCCTTGGCCACTGCGGTATCTCTTTTTTTGTTTCTCTCCACTGTAAGTACGAGACGAAGACGACGGAGCTCTCTCGTCGTATCCCGTCAACTAAAGATGGTGGCCGAGAGCGACGCTCGAAGATCGATCGTAGCGCCACCTGCTAAATCAAAGCTTGTGGGAGGCTGCAGTGGTGCTCATTTCATCGGTGAAATTTGAGGTGGATGTTCGATAATGACGAAGAAACCACGAGTTGGAGAGAGACAGCGCCATGTGGGACCGTGAAAGAGCGAGAGAAAATGATAAAAAACGTTTTTTTTAATATCTAAAAAAAAAAAACAAAACTATGTGTCACAGCTCCGTCGGTTAAGCAAAACTGTTTCCCTATTTTCCTCAACATGATTTACGAAGGCATAGAGAATAAATGATACTGGATAAAAATTAGGTTTCACCATTTCCAAAAAAAATTAACAGTTTTGACTTACCGGCTGCGGTATGTCGCCTCGCATATTGACACATTCTCGGCATGGATAAAAAGAGGTTCTCATTCTTTCTGTAACATGAGGCATAAAGAGCTTGTTGGTGAATATTCGGAGGATGTTTACTAAGAAACGAAGCTCTTTTGCCTGACCGTAAAATCGAAATCTTCATAAAAACCGAAAAATTTCAATAATGACATTCTCGACAGGAATTCTTCAGAAAAGCATGTGGCTTGCAATCCCCAAAAAACAACGGCCGACGGTCGATAAAAAAGAATCTTTAGTATACCGACGGCGGGAGCTGATCAGAAAAAATTACAAAAATAACATTGCAGCGACATCTCTCGGCGTTTACAAGTACGTTGTGGCATATATTAGAAAATAATAATAATAAAAATGGCAATAAATTTTATTATATTTGCAAATGGGTGGGGGAAAAACGATTGTTCACCAGGTATCGGTCAGCTGGCATATACATCATTGACGAATTTATTTTAAAGTGATTATCATTTGAAAATGTTTATTGGCAAATGACGTGGTCGTGATCGATATTGCTGTCGGTGATAATCTTTTCGCGATAAACTTCGTTGATCTAGTCGGCGGATTTTCTTTGTAAAATTATGTAAATCGACTGGCTCGAGATAAAAAAAATATATATATATATAGAACATATTATTTCCGTATTTGTGTATACATATAGTCATTTATATATCTCATCCTAAATTAGAAAAAAAAAATAATCCCGAATGAGTAAATAAATTGAAAAAAAAAAACGGAAGTTGAAGTAAATTATTGTAATAATATATTATAATAATGGCGGAATCGTACAGCATTGTTGAGTATTATGCATATCAGACGCAACATCAGTGCGGTTATTGCAATGGCCCAAATACAAATTGCAATCACGGTGAGTTTGTTGAGCTTTTCGTGACCGAGAAATAAAAAATCGACAGTGGTCGAGGTCAACATAACCTCAATTTTTTTTTTCGACCATATTTTGATGGAAATGAATTATTTTTTTGGCAAAGCCAAATTATTATGGGAAGTAGAAATAATAAAATTGAACGATAAGATTTTTCGTTTGTCCAAAAAGTTGACCATCCCTATTGAGAATTTGCTCTTAAATATTTATGCTTTTTTTTTTTTTGCAGGAATGTGGGCTCATTACCTCTCGGTGCAAGATTATCAGGACTTAATTGACAGAGGATGGCGAAGAAGTGGACGTTACTGTTACAAACCTACCATGGATCAGACCTGTTGTCCAATGTACACCATAAGGTCAGTTTTACCTTGCCCAGACTTTACTCAGTGCCACCATTTCAAATTCTAACGTTTGTACATTCAATTTTGCGACCTTAAAACTCTCCAAATACCGATTTTCGACAAAATCCAATATTCTTCTCCATTTTCTCTCTGGTCGGCCATTTTGAATCGGTATTGAAGTTAGTTGATATTTAATCCATATGGAATTTGGCCCGCCATTTTAAATATTAACATTTTCAGTTTGAATCAGATAATTCGTTTTGAACTCAGTTAAAGTGAAAACCTGCAAAATTAAATAAAAATGGACCCGCGCACTTTTGGCTTTATCTTTGAATCAAACATAACTAAATAGCGATTTTTTTTAGTTAAAACGCATAGCTTGCTCAGTCGATAAGTCATTTTACCATTCGCAGGTGCGAAGCTCTCGATTTCCAGATTACAAAATCGCAAAAAAAAATTTTGAAGAGAATGGCAAAATTTCTAAGGAATGAATTAAAGAAAGATGAGAGCGAAATGGACAACAGTAAAATAGACACTCCCGATAATATAGGTAATAATTGATAAATAAAAAATAAAAATAAAAAAATATCCACGAGAAATTTTCTGCGCTTTACCAGAATTTTTTGTCCACGCGCCTCTTAAAATTCAGACCCAAACAACATCGAAGTGACGAATTACGCCGAGCACTGTTCGAGAGCCGAAAAAAATGTTCCCGAGATGAGAGTGGAGTCGATCGAGAGTAACGTTGAGAACCGATTACGAATGTCCAGCGACAAAGAAATATCAATTCGGCCAAGCAAGAGAGACGATAATCGAGCCAATGAAAAATCATCCCGAGATCTCGTTGTGAAATCTGAGACTTCCGGTTGTGATAAAAATTCACCACGTGACAATTCTCAAGATCCAAACAGGCCACCCCCAAAAAAAGCCAAAATCATAAGAGCCGAGAGAAAGGAAAAAAAATTATTGGCGCAGGGAAAATCACCCGAAGAAATTGATAATTTGCTTAAAGCCAATAAGCAAAATTTTATCAAAAATGTCGAAGATTTATTCAATGAGATTCACCACGGTGGCGTTAAAAACTTAGAGGTAACATTCTCGAATTTGGCAAAAAAACAAATACTTCATTCTATATTATTCATTAATATGTAACAAAGAAATGCTTTAATTTTTTTTATTTTTCTTTACAATTACAGACTAAACTCGTTCGAGTTATGTCCGATGAATTTTTCGAGACTCTCAATGTTAGCGCAAATTTGTACAAAAAGTATCAAATGGCAATACATGGAAATCATCCAAGTGAATGCGACAAGGAATCTTTCTTCAATTTTTTGGTGAAAAGTCCATTGCAGGTGAGATATAAAAATAAAATAACAAAATAGATTATTTTTTTTTTTGTTTTTCAATTTTAACGCCTCACTTATTTTTTCAGCCATGTTCTCCTCGAAATGGACCAACCCAAGGATACGGCTCGTTTCACGAACAGTACTGGCTCAATGGTCAGCTTATTGCTGTTGGAGTAATAGACATATTGCCATTGTGCGTTTCGAGTGTATATTTTTTTTACGATCCCGACTACTCATTTCTCTCACTGGGAACTTTCAGGTGATAAATTTATTGATCGATCTATTTTTTTTTCTCCATAATTTTGAGATTAATCATCGTTTTAATGATTTTTCTTCGATATTTCAGTTCTCTGCGAGAAGTTTGTCTGACAAGGCAATTGAACAAAGTCGCTCCTAGTATTAAATATTACTATATGGGATTTTATATTCATTCGAACGTAAAAATGCGATACAAGGCTAAAATAAAACCATCCAAGCTGCTCTGCCCTGAAACTTATTTATGGTGCGAGTTGGATAAGTCAATAGCGAAAATAGACAAGGAAAAATATAGCAGATTGAACGACGATATTGATGCAATCGACGAGAATGGCATAATCAATCTTCAAAAGGTACCAAATTTCAGAACGTATGAATTATTTTTCTTTTTTTTTCTCTCTCGTAACAATTGAGTGTCTGCGAAAAATAATTTTTTGATCTTACCACTTTTTAAGAAATTTACGACTCATTATTTAAATAAAATACAAAATTAATAACTTTCACAGAGTTTCAATAGTGATTTTTTTTTTAATTCGTCACTGATTTAATGAAAAAATTTCCCACTTTTTAAGGAATTCTCTTCGATAATCCTAAATTTAACAATTCTTTTGATTTTTAATTCTCAGGTAATGATACTGCATCGTCACACAGTTATGAAATACGGATCGTACAAGAATCGAAACGACAAGGACGATGAATTGGTGAAAGAATATGCGACTCTGATTGGAATGAAGTGTGCCCAACATATGCTCTTGTATCGTAAATAATTTAATCGCAAGACACGTTTCTGTGTTATTTTTACTAAAATCTGAATATATATATATATATAACAACTCGATGAAATTGTTTATAAAAAATCGAGCGTTATACATTCGAGAGGCAAAGATGAAAAAAAATCGTAGATTGTCGAAAAATTGGCCTTTATGGGATGTGATTTAAGTTTACGTCAGTAAGACCAAAATTGTTTCTCAATTTTTATTTTTTACTCGATTAATTTTTATGGCAAAAGCAATTAAAATTAGCACTTCAGCGAAGATAGACAAAGTCGAATTTAATTATCCTCAAATATCCTTTCGGAGAAAAGAGTGAAATATTTTTTTTAATTACCGACTATTTTTATTCCTATTTTTTAGTGTATTTTTTAGCTTTCTTTAAGGTGATGTGAAATATACTCAGCCCTTAAAAAAAGCTTTTGGACAATTTTTTTTCGTTTTCGGGAAAAAGGATATTTTTATTTACCTCTCTCGGGTCCATCCTTGTGTCACATCACCTTAACGAGTCGCTTTTTTTTTTTCTTTTTTTTTTTACCAAGTTTCGAATATCAACTTGACGAAATTCTTCCTATCAAGTCAGTAAATTGGAGATACAAACTTTAGGTACGAAAAAAAAAAATTTATTCGTTCATTCTCGAGAAGTTTTTGCTAACGACTCGGATGTTTTTTTTTTTACGTTTCGAAGATTTTTTCGATTACAAAATTATTTCAGTGATCCCGTCTCGAGTTAAAAAAATATATATATATATATTTTTTTTTCTCATCGTAAGTCGTGCTTGGTCCATTTCACTTGGTGGCGCCTTGGCGGCCACTCGTAGTTCCCTGTCGGCCATCTTCAGCGGCAGTTTCGATCTTGAGCTCGTTCCAACTCTGAACATTGCCACTTCCACCGGCGATAAATATCAGCATACAAAATATGCACACTGCCGCTCCCATCCAGAATAATATTTGCCACTTATCAATTGGATTCTGGAAAGAGTGAAAAAAATTTCAAAGCAATTTTGTCATATTGGATTATTCCGTTTATCGTTTTTTTTCGCGTAATCACAAAAATGCGTTGAATTTTATACAATTAAAAAGGACAGGCTGCTAAAAAAAGCCATAAAATTGGTAAAACTTTTAGTGACTATTCATGCTCTCAAATTTACAAAATTTCAAAAAATAAAGCGATTTTTTTTAGCCTGTCGAAATAAAAGCTGGAATTTCTGATATATTTTTTTTTTTCTTTTAAATTTGAATTTGAAACATTATAGAAAAATTTAACGGTTCTCTTCAAAGATTATCTCCGTCAGAATGAAGTAAAATATTGCGAGAGATTCGAAAAATAGTTTGGAGATTATTATATTTTGGATGAAAGCGATTATTACAGCTTAATGAAGAAAATCACCAGCGATGAAGTATGGAATTTTGTTAAGAAGTGTACACTAATGATAGTGATAACGACGATGGCAATGATGATGATAATGATAATAATGATGCTGATAATGATGATGATAGTTTTGCAATTAATATAACGTGAAATTTTTTCATGAATAGAAGCGTATACTAACGATAGTGATAACGGCGATGGCAATGATGATGACGATAGTGATAACGACAATGGCAATGATGATGACGATTGTGGTAACGACGATGGTAATGATGATGATAATGATAATAATGATGCTGATAATGATGATAATGATGATGATAGTTTTGCAATTAATATAACGTGAAATTTTTTTATGAATAGAAGCGTATACTAACGATAGTGATAACGACGATGGCAATGATGATGACGATAGTGATAACGACAATGGCAATGATGATGACGATTGTGGTAACGACGATGGCAATGATGATGACGATTGTGGTAACGACGATGGTAATGATAATAATGATGCTGATAATGATGATAATGATGATGATAGTTTTGCAATTAATATAACGTGAAATTTTTTTATGAATAGAAGCGTATACTAACGATAGTGATAACGACGATGGCAATGATGATGACGATAGTGATAACGACGATGGCAATGATGATGATGACGATAATAATGATGATGATATGAATAGGTGATACGACTTATAGGTACTTCTCGTACTATAGTTTTGGAATTAATATAGGAACGAGTAGTACCTACCAGTCCCAAACACCGAGATATTATCTCTCACGTAATGCCCCGCATAAATTTTTTCCCGAGATCACAATCGTCCTCGTTATTTTTTGTTATGATGTATGATCGGCGAGATATGCGACGTATTTAATGATTATCATTACAGTGTCGTTTTCCACGAGCGATTTAATAATTTTGGTGCACGCTCGAATGCATCCGGTTAGGCTCGCTTAAAAATTCATCTCGTGCACGAGAATTTTCGAATATTAATTTTTTAAATATTTTTTGTAGCGAAAGAGAAATGAAACTCTATAAAAAAAAATCACAAGTGCCGGCATGGTAATTGGTAGATAAATTTTAACTATTTTCCATTCGCCATAACCTAAAATTTTTTTTTCCAAAACGTCTTTTTTTTTGCAACAACATGACTCAGGCCAATGTTCACATTCCCTGAATACTTTCCCGTGGAAATATTTATGAATAATCTGATACTTTTCATTTTTGAGGATTGTAAACTTTTGATGACTAACTTTGAGCTTGAGCGGCCATTTTTTTCTCCCCCTAAAATGCCATGAATTTTTTAAATGCCACTCTGTTCACTTCTCACGACGACCACTACATATCGCATTTTCTTTCGCTCCGATATGTAGGAATGCGATGAAAAAAAAATGTTTAAGCAAAAATTGAAGGAATTTTGAAGCCAAGCCATCACAATTCCTCAGTACTGCCCGTACTATGAATCATTCGACACAGTACAAGACGGTACTTGAGGTCTCGTAATTGCAGTAAATTAATTATGTCCGCTATACGCATGCATGCGAGGATGGATGAGTTAGAAGAAAAAAAAACTTTGAATTTGAGCGGCCATTTTTTTTCCCCCTAAAACGCCATGAATTTTTTAAATGCTACGAATTTTTTAAACGCCACTTTGTTTACTTCTCAGGACGACCACCAGATATCGCATTTTCTTTCGCTCCGATATGTAGGAATGCAAAGAAAAAAAAATGATTAAGCGAAAATTGAAGGAATTTTGAAGCCAAGCCGTCACAATTCCTCAGTACTGCCCGTACTATGAACCATTCGACACAGTACAAGACGGTACTTGAGGTCTCGTAATTGCAGTAAATTAGTAATGTCCGCTATATGCATGCAGTTGGGGATGGATGAGTTGGAAAAAAAAAAGCTGAAATTATTTTAAACGAGCTCAGTGACAATTCCGACCGTTACAAATGCAAAAAGAAAAAAAAGAAATGATCAACTCACTCCCCATTTGCCAGCAACTTCCTCGACCACTGGTGATATGATGATTCCTGAGAAACAACCAATCGTATTCATCAGACCGTAGAGAAATCCAGCATAATTTGGTGACAAATCTTGATTGTTCGAGAGATTTGAGATCGAGGCAGCTCCATTGAAACCGAGAGCGAGAATGAGAAAAACATTTGCCCACACGAAGGAACATCCCAGATAGCCAACGACGATTAGGCACACGCCTGGTAAAAAATGTGCTAAAGTGGAAATAATAAAATATTATATTTTAATAATCATGAAAAAAAAAATCATATGTGAGTAAATTTTTTTTTTTTGCTCTTAAGAATAAGATCTTTTTAATTTATATTGAAAAAAAAATTCTCAACCAGTAGGAATTGATAAAAAAAATTGAACAGATAACAATTTTATTTCTCGAATGAATGAAGTGACTGAAATTTTTTAATGGTTTGCAGAAATTCTTCAAGCTGTAATTGTTCAATTTAAAAAATTACAAAATACGATTTTTTTCCAGGTTTCGATTGTTAATAATTATGACGAGACTTACAGAAAAATGTTGCGCTCTCACGAAATCATGAAAAAAAGTCATATGTGTGTAAATTTTTTTTTTTTGCTCTTAAGAATAAGATCTTTTTAATTTATATTGAAAAAAAAATTCTCAACCAGTAAGAATTGAAAAAAAAATTCTCAACCAGTAAGAATTGAAAAAAAAAATTAAACAGATAACAATTTTATTTCTCGAATGAATGAAGTGACTGAAATTTTTTAATGGTTTGCAGAAATTCTTCAAGCTGTAATTGTTCAATTTAAAAAATTACAAAATACGATTTTTTTCCAGGTTTCGATTGTTAATAATTATGACGAGACTTACAGAAAAATGTTGCGCTCTCACGAAATCATGAAAAAAAGTCATATGTGTGTAAATTTTTTTTTTTGCTCTTAAGAATAAGATCTTTTTAATTTATATTGAAAAAAAATTCTCAACCAGTAGGAATTGATAAAAAAAATTGAACAGATAACAATTTTATTTCTCGAATGAATGAAGTGACTGAAAAATTTTAATCGTCTGCAGAAATTCTTCAAGCTGTAATTGTTCAATTAAAAAAATTACAAAATACGATTTTTTTCCAGGTTTCGATTAAAAAATCGATGACGAGACTTACAGAAAAATGTTGCGCTCTTACGCAAAGCTGTGATTGACATCAAATTGCGTTTTTTAATGGTGTCGCCAGCCCAACCGAAGAAAAATGCGAATATAACACGACTGGCCCATGGCAAACCTGAGACGACACCGCCTTTTGTCAGCTGGAAACCCAAAGCTTTAGTCTGATAAAGCATCATGCCATTTTGATAAAAAAATAATAGAAAAAGATTGCCAAAATGGCAAAGGACAAGACTGATAAAAGGTATTGACGTTAAAATTTTTCCAATCGGAGTTTGTTTTAATGGTGGTTTTTCCTTTCTCACAATTCCTGCCTGTGCACTGAAAAAGACAAAAAAGAAAATCACATTTAAATTATATTTTAACTAAAATTTGAGTATATTAATTTCTCATTTGATATTTTTATTCATTATTTTTGATGGAGTAAAATATAATTAAAAAAAAAAAAAGATCCCATTAGTTCAAAATTTAAGTACAAAATAAAATTCTTACGTCATAATGAAATTTTTTTCTTCTTCAGTGATGCCCGGATGTTCCTCCGGTGAGTCAAAGGCAAGTAAAAACCAAAATATTATCCAGACAAACATCATAATTGCCGGAATGTACCAGCCTGATTCCCAATTAATATTTTCAGCCATACTGGATATCATGCCGAATAAAAATATCGAGCCGAAAGTGCCACCCTGAAGTGTCCACACGAATCTGCCTCTTTCGTCGGGCGGTGCCCATCTAGCCACCAGGGTGTGACAAGCGGGAAATGTGATGCCACCGGTAAGTCCGATTATGACTCTGCTGATGGCAAGTGCGATCCAACTCCAATGGGCGATGAATGGCGAAAGGAGTGAAACCAACGCGGCTAATAATGATGACCAAAATATTGCCTGCCTTGGACCATATTTTTGGGCCAACAGGCCACCGATCAAATTTCCTGGCACGTTTCCCCAAGCGTAGGCCGATATTAATTGACCACGAATCAATGGCGTCCATTCGAATGGTTCACCGGAAAAAAGTCGTCTCTGTCTCAACTTTGCATTTTTATCAGCTGCACGTCCATCTGTACGAAGAATCTTGGCTCAGCACATTTTTTTTTAACATCTCGAGAACAATTTTAAACAATCGAACCATCCTCGAGAAAAATTGCATGAGAAAATTTAACTCTTTGACGATGAGCTTGTGCTTGTCGCGCTCATAGCGGTTAAATTCTCAAGCTCAATAACTTTCGAACGATTTTTCATGATTTTATATTATTTGGGCAAAATTTAACTAACTGACCCAGTTTTTTAAATATATTTTATCTCAAGAAATTAAAGTTTGTTTTTTGTTAAATTCGTTGGAAGTTTATTCAATTTTTTTTTTTTATATATTTAAATATATAAATGAAGTAAAAAAAAAAATCTTCGTATGTTTATTCGGACGCAGCAATTGATTGTTTCAGATTCGACTTACATTTTTCGAAAAATTCACTCGTCTCGTTTAATTCTCGTCGTAATATCTCATGAGAATATTCCATCGCTTGGTCGTCCATCTGTTTCATTAAAAAATCCTCGTAAGGATCGAGCAGCAACCATCGTTTTCTTCGACCCCCCGGGGGATCGACGCAAGCCCCGCCTAAATTTTGCTTATCAGCCTCGGTCCTTATCATCGGTACTGCAAGTATCGACATTTGTAAACGACACATGTAACTTGTCCAACATGCTGTGAACATCATGAGGCCAATAATCACTCTCGTTGGTATCCATCCTGAAAAAAATTAACAAAAATTTAATTTAGACAGAGGACAATTACTGTCAAATTTTCATTGCTCCGCGAGCACTCCGTGAAATAAAATAATAAATTTTATTTTATTTTATTTTATTTTATTTTATTTTATTTTATTTTATTTTATTTTATTTTATTTTATTTTATTTTATTTTATTTTCTCATCAAATTTCTCACTAAATCCAATTAAATAAATTCCGAAAAATATGAAATTAATAACTTTTCCTCCCTTCTAGGATAATTTTAAAAAGGAGAAGGGAGGGGGGGGGACAATTACGAGTCAGCAATACGTAATTTTTAATTTGTACTTAATTCTCACTCCGACGCAGATGGAAAAATATTTATTTTTATTTTTTCCAAGAATGAAAAAAGTTTGCGGAGAAAAAAAAAAAATTTCCCCACGAAGAAATTATCGGAAATTCATGTGTATTTTTTTTCCTCCCAGCCGATCGACAGAGGACGATTACTGTCAAACTTTGATTGCTCCGCGGTCACACCGATAATCACTCGCGTTATTTCGCTAAATTACTGTACACAATTCGCGCAAAACACAAAGCCAATTTCCTTTGACGAAAAATACACACAAACACATATATATTGACTTACGTAAAAGTTTCCAGAACATAATGTGAGGCGTGAAAAAAAAAATTATTAAATAATAATTACGAAATGAAATGGAGGAAAAAAAAAACAAAAAACGGTTGACGTTTAAGTGACGAAAAAGAGTGGAATAACAAATGCAAATTGCGATCATTGCCATGCCTACGCTCTTCGCTGATTGCCAGATCGCGTTTCAATCAATTTTTTTTTTTTTTTTTATATTATTTCACCAATCTCGAATATGCACAATAATTCGAAATTAAATTTATAATTTTCTCTTTCGTATTTCCTGGATATTTAATGCTAAATCGTTGCTGATAAATTTTATGACCGGAACTTCCGAATTACTGCGCTCGTTTCCAAGGGACATAATTTTTTTTAATTTTTTACCTGTTCAAGGATATTAATTTTAGTTCATCCTGGTATTTTTTTTTTTTTTTTCTGTTGAACCTTCTGTATTTCCGGTGTACCGGAAATTTTACGAATACGTAAACAAGTTGCATAATAATTGACCGGTATGAGTGGCATTGATGGAGCGAAACAATTTTTCATTTGCGATAGTTTTTTCTTTTTTTTTTTTTTTTTTACGAATGATTATAATATGGAAATTGAGAAAAATTGATTTAAAAAGATAATTATTTTCCAAATTATTTCAGTATATAATTTTGAGTTTGTTTCATTTTTTTTAACAATAATTGACTATTGGGATTTTTTAAAAATTACAAATTCTATGCACAAGTTTGAAAAAAAATGACAGAAAAATTAAATCAAGATACATGGGGCGCTCCAGACTTGACACGAAAGTGACCCACAATTTTTATTTCTTTTAGTATATTGTAGGATAAGAGAAAAAAAAGAATTTCTTTACACGAAAAAAAAATAGTATCTGATTTATTATTCAATTTAGGATTTTTTAGCAAATTAATTATTAATAGTCATGAATCATTTTTTCAACAATAAATTCAACAATACGTAAAATTATACCGATAATTTTTATTCACTCACGTATTGAAGATCGGCAATGACGAGTTGTAATTTTTTTTTATGAAATTTAAATACTCAATTTTTTTGTTTGAGTGAAAATTATTTCTCAAATATAAAATTAAACAAATTTTTGTATCTTTCGTTGATAACGAGTATAAAATTGAGATAATAAATATTGTCATTTTTCAATTTTATTAAAAATGGCCCATAAATAATTATCGCCAACAATATGTAAAATTATACCGATAATTTTTATTCGCTCACGTATTGAAGATCGGCAATGACGAGTTGTAATTGAAGCTATTACGCGCGAGTCCATTATCATATAGCATCATAATATCGGTGAATCGATATGCTGTTATAAAATCGCATCTACGTTTTGTATTATCAAACATGTCGTGCAAGCAAATTACTCGAAAGGATGTTTCAGATCGATCTAACAGTGCCAATAATTAATCTCTCACGCTCAGACGAAGAATTCTCACAGAAGGAATAAATTGTAAGAAAAAAAAAATGGCGATTTTCATTTTCCTCATTAAAAAAAAACTAAAAATATCAATGATATTTTTTTTAAGCAACTATGAAAAATTAAATATTTTTAAAGACACGAAAAATCAACACATCGATTTTGCTGCAATTAAATTTTAGAGAAATTTCGGAAATTTCTGTCAAAAGTCTAGGAAAAAAAAAATCTCGTTGGTCAAGTCATCGCCTCTGTGCGGAAACAAATCAATTTTATGCAACTAAAAAATCCTTAAATTAATTATTTACGAATAATCGATGATTTAATTTGAATTAAACGATCCTTATGGATTTATACGGAAATTATAACTGTTGAACTATTGAGCAACTATGAAAAATGAAATATATTTAAAGAAACGAAAGAAAAAATAATTTTATTACTTTTTTTCGATGCTCGATCATCGATTTTGCTGCAATTAAATTTTAGAGATATTTCGGAAATTTCTGTCAAAAGTCTAGGAAAAAAAAAATCTCGTTGGTCAAGTCATCGCCTCTGTGCGGAAACAAATCAATTTTATGCAACTAAAAAATCCTCAAATTAATTATTTACGAATAATCGATGATTTAATTTGAATTAAACGATCCTTATGGAATTATACGGAAATAATAACTATTGATAAATAATTACATCTAAAATCAATTTATCGTTTTATTATATTAATTTAAGAAAAAATACAAAAATTGCAGCAAACAATTTTTTTTCCACTAAAATATCCAAATGAAAAAAAATCGGTCAAAATCTTCGCAGCTATCTCTTAAAATTATTAGACGCGAAGAATGACAAATCGATCGATTGATGATTAAAATTAAACTCCAATCACGAGTGAAAAAAAAAAAAAAAAAAAAAAAAGTACTCACGTGGATAAAATTTCTCGTAGATTCGTTCGTGCATTATTATGGGGTCACGTGGAATAGGCGAGACTTCCGGTCACACCACGAAAAATTAGACGAAAATTATCGGCAGTAAATAAATAAACGAAAAAAAAAATTCTAACTTGGAGGAAAAAAAAAAAATTCTCTCTTCTGACAAAACTTCATCGCGAATCACAATGCGGATGATAATGATGATGATGATGATAAAACTTGTTGAGTGACTCTTGATTTGAATTCTTCGCGGATCGCTGACTGACTGATGACATTTTTCGCCGAGAACAACTATTTAAGGTCAAGGTGGCCAAGAGTGGGGGATGAAAATTTACCAATCCCTGCGATTGGTACAAATGAATTGCAATTCGACCGATTGGATGCAGGTCTTACCTGTACCTATGCAGGTACGTTATTATACCTGCGAACACCTAGAATTCTATTTCGAGGTGTATATATATATATACCTCCAAATATATATATATATATATATATATATATATATATCTCCAAATATATATATATATACCTCCAAATATATATATATATATATCTCCAAATATATATATATATATCTCCAAATATATATATATATATATATATATATATATATATATCTCTCCAAATATATATATATGTATATATATATATATATACACCGCATAATTTCAGGTACCTAAACAGCTCGTTGAGAACTTCTAGGAAAATTTTCATGGTCCCTTTCTTCGACTACATTCTAATATAATTTCCCTTGAGCAGTTAATTTAATGAAATTTTTATATTTTCCAATATATTTCGTAGTTAAAAATTTATAGAATAATGTGTACCGTGCAGCAAAAATTGTGACACAATGAATGCTGGTAAAAATATAAGTACGAGAGGAATAGCAGCCATTTTCTTGTTCAATTTTTTTAAGTAAAAAATTAACATAAATCATTAATTATTCAGACAAAAGCATAATGTAATAAATTCATTAATTCTTTTCATAAAAATTTATGTATTTGTATGTAAAAAAGCTAATTATTTCAATTAAAATACAAATGTTAAATTATCAATTGTCGAAAAAAAAATTACTTGAGTTCAATTAGTATTCTCATTCAAGGAAAGGAAGAAATTATTAAGGGTAGTTGGAATGTCACGTGATATTTTAAGAAATATTATTACCATGAAAACTGAAAATTTGTACCATGTAATTTGGTAAATTTTCATTATTTTAAATTCCACAATATTAATCGTACGCTTTACTGTATTGCGAGGGTTAATTTTGTACCATATTGCCTAGCAGACTTTTTACAAAGAACTATATAGTATGGTAAAAATTTAAATTATCAATTGTCCAGAAAAAAAATTACGTGAGTTCAATTACCATTCTCATAATTATGTGTAAATATCATGTGTATGTGTCTGTATAGTTTAAAAGCATTCAAGGAAAAAAAGAAATTATTAAGGGTAGTTGGAATGTCACGTGATATTTTGAGAAATATTATTACCATGAAAACTGAAAATTTGTACCATGTAATATGGTAAATTTTCATTATTTTAAATTCTACAATAGAGTTAATTTTATATTATATTGCCTAGTAGAGTTTTTACGAAGAACTATATAGTATGGTAAAAATTTAAATTATCAATTGTCGAAAAAAAAATTACGTGAGTTCAATTAGTATTCTCATTCAAGGAAAGGAAGAAATTATTAAGGGTAGTTGGAATGTCACGTGATATTTTAAGAAATATTATTACCATGAAAACTGAAAATTTGTACCATGTAATTTGGTAAATTTTCATTATTTTAAATTCCACAATATTAATCGTACGCTTTACTGTATTGCGAGGGTTAATTTTGTACCATATTGCCTAGCAGACTTTTTACAAAGAACTATATAGTATGGTAAAAATTTAAATTATCAATTGTCCAGAAAAAAAATTACGTGAGTTCAATTACCATTCTCATAATTATGTGTAAATATCATGTGTATGTGTCTGTATAGTTTAAAAGCATTCAAGGAAAAAAAGAAATTATTAAGGGTAGTTGGAATGTCACGTGATATTTTGAGAAATATTATTACCATGAAAACTGAAAATTTGTACCATGTAATATGGTAAATTTTCATTATTTTAAATTCTACAATAGAGTTAATTTTATATTATATTGCCTAGTAGAGTTTTTACGAAGAACTATATAGTATGGTAAAAATTTAAATTATCAATTGTCGAAAAAAAAATTACGTGAGTTCAATTAGTATTCTCATTCAAGGAAAGGAAGAAATTATTAAGGGTAGTTGGAATGTCACGTGATATTTTAAGAAATATTATTACCATGAAAACTGAAAATTTGTACCATGTAATTTGGTAAATTTTCATTATTTTAAATTCCACAATATTAATCGTACGCTTTACTGTATTGCGAGGGTTAATTTTGTACCATATTGCCTAGCAGACTTTTTACAAAGAACTATATAGTATGGTAAAAATTTAAATTATCAATTGTCCAGAAAAAAAATTACGTGAGTTCAATTACCATTCTCATAATTATGTGTAAATATCATGTGTATGTGTCTGTATAGTTTAAAAGCATTCAAGGAAAAAAAGAAATTATTAAGGGTAGTTGGAATGTCACGTGATATTTTGACAAATATTATTACCATGAAAACTGAGAATTTGCTTGAAAGAGCAAAGAATCTGCACATAGCTGGTATTTCATTACAGTAATATTTTTAATAGAGATAATTGTTAATCTGTCCAGAATAAACATTGTTATGTGTGTGAAAGATTTAGAGAGATGACATAACTTCATTATCATGTAGAATGTTGTTGTTGGACAAATTACCATAGTGGCACGGGTATGGATGCTTGTGAACTGTACAGACACACACATATATATATATATACGTTTGTGTGTGGATATATATATATATATAGGAGCCCAACTAGTAATTTCATAATTATGCATAAACATTGTGAATATATATATATATCTCTATATCCTTAATGTTTATTCATAACTATAAATTATAATTTTCTTTTAAAATTTTTAAAGATAATTTACCAAAAAAATATTACACTTTTGACTATTTAATATCGATGGGGCCACCTTAAAGATATACTTTTGTACTAAAATGAAGAGTTAAACTGTATAAGTGCTTTGACTATATATATATATATATATGAATATTTTAGAGGGAAATCGTGCTGTGAGGGAAAGTACGAATGTATATATGCCGTTTGAATTTTCATTGTACTGGATTGTACCGTCATTGGAAATTCACTGGTTTTATATACGTATAGCACTTCATTATGTACGAATTGTTCATTATATATATATATATATATACCTTTTCCCGATTCGCCTTACGTATATATATATATATATATACCTTTGCCCGATTCGCCTTACGTATATATATATATACACGTAAGGAGAATCGGGGAAAGGAATATATATGTATATATATATACACGTAAGGGGAATCGGGAAAAGGTATGCAGTCGAGAATATATCCACGATTTTGACTCCCGAAAATATTTTGCAACTATCCATTGTGACGAGAGTTTTTGGCTATTTTCCCATTATTGAAATATAAAATTACAACCGTTGGTATAAACAAATGATGCACCTGGGATTATAACGGTTAATATCGTCACCGGTTTTATTCTCTACCTACACAAAAATACGAGCCTCAGTTCGTCCTGTGTTTGCCATCAGGTATATGAAAAATGGGTATTCCTCCGGCTTCGTCCCAAATGTCACGAAAAATTTTAATACATTTAAATATTATTTCGAAAATAAAAATATTTTCCAAAGATTCCTTTTTTTTTAGAATTTTTTTAATCATTAAATCATTAAAATTAATCATTAATCATATAAGAATCGCAGATATGAATTAAAAATCTCACATATATATATATATATATATATATATTGTGTGTGTGTACGTGAACGTGAGTACAGAGCACATCTGGGTCCCCTAATAAAATTTATCAGACCCATCATATTAGTCCTTTTTTTTTGCTTGAAATATTTCCACATTATTTTAAAATAATTTAGCCAGACAATTTCGAAGGTACAATTGTAGGTAAAGCTACAAGGGCCTAAGGTACCTTTTGAACGACCCTATGAAAATTCGAAAGCCTGTACGTCACACTGCTGGAATTTCACAGATGGTCATCTCTAATTTCATTAAAGATATAAGAATCGCAGATATGAATTAAAAATCTCACATCAATATATATATATATATATATTGATGAGAGATTTCCACATAATTTTCCATCGTATGTTTTCAAATAATTTAACCAGACAATTTCGAAGGTACAATTGTAGGTAAAGCTACAAGGGCCTAAGGTACCTTTTGAATGACCCTGTGAAAATTTCGTGTATAATATTATTGAGGATTTTGGTAGTGTTAGAGACAAAATTCGTAGTATTTAATATAATATGAGCCATAATAAGACGTACAGGGTAAGGGATTGTACGATTATACACGTAAAATCCCATTGGGTTCGTCACTACCTGACTAAACTTATTTTATTGCACGATCCTTCTCTTTATTTTGTCGTATAAAAACAAGTCGACAAGAGTAAAGTTCCAATATGTACATTTAAAGAAATCTATATATAACGAACTAAACGAATTTTAAAGAAACGAAAGTATATAACGATTTTGAAGGGGCTGTGAATTTAAAATTATTTTATTTAAGTCTCAGCTCTCATGATAACAATTTTTCATTAAATATACGAAGAATTTCGTTAACTGGAGCAAAGAAAATTATTGGAAGAGAATATTCATTTTTTTTTAAAGAATATTTTTAATATTTAATATTTTAATAATAGTTTAATTTAATATTTTTTAACGAAAGAAAAATGGCATGTTGATGAACAGACCGGAAGTTGACCATTTTGATGAATTTCCGGAGCAACGAGTTCGAAACGTTACGAATTTCAAATGATTTTATTTCAGTCTCAGCTCTCATGATAACAAATTAATGTCATACAGAAATAATGAAGAATTAAAAATGTCAGAAAATAGTTAATTTTTCATTAAATATACGAAGAATTTCGTTAACTGGAGCAAAGAAAATTATTGGAAGAGAATATTCATTTTTTTTTAACGAAAGAATCCGCATTGCCCATTTTCTTTTTTTCCCAACTGATTGATTTTCCGGGCAAAAGATGAAAATATTGATATACCGGAATCATCAGACGAATAAGTTCCTCTTTTTCTTCTTGTGCCCGAAAAATCAAACTATTTGGATATATTTTTTTTTACAGTTTTTGTTACCGACCGAGTCAGTTATACGCAATCTTAAAACATTGCTATTCCCTCAGTGTCTTACATTTTAATCTTTTTAATCTCATGTCATGTTAATTAAATATATTTTTATAACTAAAAAAATATTATTGTTAAAAAATATTTATAACAATTATAAGAATCACTTACTTTGTTTATGTTGGCTAGATATAAGCGGCGTATGCTCATCCGTGTATCCATCACGATCCATGTTTTGTCCAAAAATTAATTATAGATTAATATTTCACTATAATATTTTAATAATTTTATATGTGCATAAACTCGCCATTGTTCCCAAACATGAAATGTCAATTTATCAAAGTTTTCCAACTGGCTTGTAGAATTATCAGTGAGTTTACTCATTAATAAATAATAATATAAAGTGATGTGAATTATCGTCTGAAAGTTCGAAGGTCGTTCTTTCCTCTGACAATAAAAGTCGAGTGAAGCTAATAAACATTTTCGTTCTTTGAATCGTTTAAAAACAACACACAACATTTATCCCTCGATTATTTCGTCATAATATTATAATAATATCATTTCTCTATAATTTTATATTCATTTGTTTATAAGCTCCTTCTAAGCTTCTCTCAAAATCGTTGATATTTTTAAAATGTTCTATTTTTGAAATTTAAAAGAGCTCCAAAATGGCGGCACATCCGGTCTGCATTAAAATCTCGATTTTTATGAGTTACGATGAATATTATTGAGGCTCAAGCACATTTTCTCGTCTCATATTGTCAAATTAATCAGGATAATTGTTTGAGCAATAATATGTATTTATTTCGTTGATACGTGAATTAATAATTATTCGCCCCTAGAAAAAGTCATCATAGGATTTAATTTTTGTCAAAATGGCGGCCCTCGCTGAAACGCCGCTAGGGACTTTTCATTCTTGCGCTCGAATCACAGTGACAAGCGTTTCTTCGCGGTGTCTCCGGTATATTATTCATCGGGCTTTTTTTTCTCGACTATAAAGAAAAAAACGAATTTGAGTAATATAATAACTTTTTGTGAGAGAATATTTTGGCTAATGAATTCTCCGATATTGAGATTCGTTTTTTAATCTCTGAGATCGCGATAGAGAAATCGTCCTAATCGCTATAATGACGATCACGAACAAGGTATATTTCTCATTCGTCAATATATTTTTTCCCATAAATTTTTCTCTCGAGCTCTCGCGAACATAACCAAAATTTCACAATGAAATTTTTACATTTGAAAAATAATATTTCATTGACGATAATAACAGATGGAGATTGACGAGAAGGCGGCCAAAGGCGAGGGTTTCAAACCGTATTATATCACGAAAATCGAAGAACTGCAACTTATCGTCGCGGAGAAAAGTCAAAATTTAAGACGATTGCAGGCTCAGCGCAATGAGCTCAATGCCAAAGGTATCGTATTTTTTTTATTTATTTTGAATTCATCAAATTTTCATTCCAGCCCAAATTTTTTCGATATTTAAGGACGTTCTAACCTCCATTTTGCTATCACTGAGCATTATCCATTCTCTATAATTTTTCATAAAATTGTGAATTCATTTTAGTTAATTTTTTCAAATTATATTTAAAACAAAGTGAATTATTGAAAATTTATCAATTTTTAATCCAATCAATTTCATTTTTTTACTTATCCGGGATTTTTTCTTCTAATTATTTTTATTATTTATAATGGAGATTTTTGCTGGTAATTAAAAAATTTAATCAAATTCAATTTTCGTAGTTCGGATGCTCCGCGAAGAGCTACAACTTCTTCAGGAACAAGGATCGTACGTGGGTGAAGTTGTCAAGCCAATGGACAAGAAGAAAGTTCTCGTCAAAGTACATCCTGAGGGAAAATTCGTTGTTGACATAGACAAGAATATTGACATCAATGATGTAACGCCAAATTCTCGAGTTGCACTGAGAAATGAGAGTTACACTCTGCACAAAATATTGCCAAACAAAGTTGATCCTTTGGTGTCTCTGATGATGGTTGAAAAAGTTCCGGATTCGACTTATGAGATGGTCGGCGGTTTGGACAAGCAAATAAAGGAGATCAAAGAAGTCATAGAATTGCCCGTCAAGCATCCTGAATTATTTGATGCATTGGGTATCGCTCAACCCAAGGGTGTCCTGCTTTATGGGCCTCCTGGTGAGATAATTCAGTTTATTATATTCTGATTCTATTCTGTACTGTTTTATGGGCCAAAATTTTTTTTTGTTTTTCCGTAAAAAATTATAACCAGTTTAGCCATTTTTGATTTGTATATTTGTTGAATTTTTACCATTCTCAACGATTTCTCGTACATATTTATGGGATTTAAATTTCATGGAATTATTATGGGAACAAATAGGTACAGGAAAAACTCTTCTCGCTCGAGCAGTCGCTCATCACACAGAGTGTACATTTATACGAGTTTCCGGTTCCGAATTGGTGCAAAAATTCATCGGTGAAGGTTCTCGTATGGTGAGAGAACTCTTCGTCATGGCGAGAGAACACGCACCATCGATTATCTTCATGGATGAAATTGATTCGATCGGAAGTTCGCGTATCGAGTCTGGTTCAGGAGGAGACAGCGAGGTAAAAATTATCGCAATTAATTTTTTTATTTATCATTTATGAATACAATGAAAAGTTGCATTTAATGAAAATTTTCATCCATATGAAATAATTGAAAAAAATATAAAATATTTTTCAGCTACTAAGCCAACGGATTTTTTTTTTTTTTTTTTCGTAGACTTAAAAATCGACAAAATTTCAATTGCATTAATATTTTTTTTCATCCATCATCATCAGGTTCAAAGAACGATGCTGGAGTTGTTGAATCAGCTGGACGGATTTGAAGCTACGAAAAACATCAAAGTCATAATGGCGACTAACAGAATTGACATTCTCGATCCAGCGCTTCTTCGTCCCGGTCGTATTGATCGTAAGATCGAATTTCCACCACCAAACGAGGAAGCCAGACTCGACATTCTCAAGATCCACTCGAGAAAGATGAATCTTACGAGAGGAATAAATTTGCGAAAAATTGCTGAACTCATGCCTGGTGCATCGGGCGCCGAAGTCAAGGTAAACCCGCATTTATTCCAGCTTAACCTCTTTGCTCGGTGATGAAAATTAACCGAAAATTAGCCACACTGGTGGCACTGGAAGAGGTAAAAAAAAAAAAAATACCGAGAATATTCAATTTCAACGATAAGAATATTGAAAAGTTATGAATAAAATAATTTAAAAATAAATCCGTTAACGAAATATTATGAAAATGAATTTTGATTCTCACGAATTGTAATAACTGGCTGGTTGATGGGCACAATTGAGAAAAAAAAATCTTACATGTTTATTGTTGAAAAATTGTTTACCTAAAAAAAATTGTTTTTTTTAATTTTTTGTGAAAATAAAATTTGAAGAATTTTAGCTCAGAATCATACAATTTTTATGTTTTTTTTACAGGGCGTTTGCACGGAAGCGGGAATGTACGCACTGCGAGAACGTCGCGTTCACGTGACCCAAGAAGATTTCGAAATGGCTGTTGCCAAAGTAATGCAGAAAGATTCGGAAAAAAACATGTCGATCAAGAAATTGTGGAAGTAATTTATTATAATGAAGAAATTGATGATCGTCTTGAGACGGAATCACTTTCGTACTCGCGTTTCATCATTTTCATTAGTTTTTCCACAATTTTTTTTTTTTTTTTTCTCACCCGCGAGTATTTCATCGAAATGTCCATTGCGAACGGTGAGACGCATAAACGACGAATTGTGTGCTGTAGGTATAGTATTCGTTGTTAACATTTGGCCAACACAAATATATTCCGACAAAATATGAAATAAAATAAAAAAATGAAAATTCGTAACTTTTATTGTTGCTGTTTTTTTTGTTAATTGAGAAAATATATTCTTGATGTTTTCATGCATCGTTTAGTCACAAATCTGGTAATTTATCGAAAATCTTATGGATTTTAATGAAATCGTTTAATTTCTGTCTCTTTTGCTGCAAAAATTACATAATATTTGGGCCTCTGTGTAGATTTCATTAAAAAAATCAATGACAGCGAATGAAATTCCGTCATGAAGAAGAAAAAATTTGAACGAAATTCATTGTTGCACCAAAACAGCAATTTATTTAGTTCATTGAACGAAGTTCTATATGGTATAGAGGGCGCAGAGCTGTGCGACAAACTTTATCGAAACACCGGAAAGTAAATGGGCAATTTTGCAGTTTCTCTTCAAAATTCTCTTCTCAGCTTCATCAATGAAATAAAGAAAAACCATATCCTTGTCCTTGAAATCCTCCTACTTGACGATAAAATTACAATGAACAATAATCGTAAAAGAAAATATTCAAAAATTTGAAGTTTCCCGCCCAACTTCACTCTATTGATCCAACTACCCAGCAGTTCAGTTCGCTCTGTACGCTGTACGTCATATCGGTTGCGCAACAAGGAAGGAAAGAAGGATGCCATCTTACGCGTTCAACCATTTCACTGGTCGCCTCAGAGAATCGACGCATTTTCAGCCGCTGTATCCACTTGTAAGCATAATTTTCTATTTGACAGCTTTTAATATTAATTATCCTTATAATTTCATTATCGCTTTTATCAAGTTACATTTCATTTATTTTCGAACGTTCGAGCAGACGATTATCTAAAGCTTGTCACAAATAGAATTTTTTTCATACACTTATTTTTCACCCTCTAGATAAAAGACATTTAATAATATAAATTGTTCATCATAACCCTCAATTTCAGCTATCAAACATGATCAAATTTATTTTTAGACTGTTTTTTTTTCTTCATTAAACTGGAAACGTACATAACCTCATTAAAAGGTCTCGCCCCACTTATTATCTTCACGTCGTTGCGAAAGTTGCGGGTAGATGGCAGATCGATCGGTTCTTTTCATGAATTTTTCGTTCGATGTTTTTTCTTTCCCCCTATATTTAGTTTTTTTGTAATAAACGCTCGAAGGGCAATAAGAAGAAGAAAATTTGTTAATAAATTTTCTCTTTCTCGCCCAACAGTCGCCAAATCGTTTGGAAACTTTTGAACCACCAAAAATGATTTACGACACGGTAAAAACGAAGCCCGCGCCGGTTGCCCATGTTAGATCAGCGAGCAATGGAGTTCTTCCGGAAAAGATGCTGAAAACTTTTGCCGCGTATCAGGTAATTTATATCAAATGTCTCAATTTTTATTGTCGATTATATTAAAATTAATGCTAATAATTAATCGTTATTATGTTTCAGAAAGACTTGGACGCGGAAGTGTATCTGATCAGAGGTACTCCCGATAAAATTTTGTTTGGCATTACTACTGCTTTGATGGTGGTTGGCCTTGGCTGGACAATAGCGTTCGCGGTTAGACGAGCATATCCACCAAAAAATGATTAAATATCTAAAAAAATTGGAATAAATATAGACTTACGTAGATTATGTAAGATGTTACAATAAAATATAAACAACGAGAAATCCAATTTATCCGAGCATTCTTGAAAACAGTTTTTGCATATATGAAGAAAAAAAAAAGATGGCGGCTCAAATAAAAAATTGTTGAATTAAATTCGGGACTCAGAGATGGACAAACGAATATTATTATTCATTTACGAGTATCTGTGAGCACTGGCGAAAATTTGCGAGTACCTGTGAGAATGTGTGAATTCAACGAATTCAGTGAAGTTAAAGTAAAGTAAAGTAAAGTTAAAGTAACGTAAAGGAAAGTAAAATAAAGTTTTTAGAAATAAATTATTTCTACAAACAATTGAAAAATTTGCCAATAATAAATTTTTAATACTTAAGACTGACAATTCGTAATTTGAAAATTTTCAGGTCTCCCAGTGACGAGGTCAACGCCCCCATAAGCTTAAAATTTCAATTGCCAATATGGACTTCCGGTGACGCGGCTATTTTCGAATATTCGACACGTCCATAAGCGTGCACGATCCGTTATTTTTATTTCTTATCTGAAACGCTTGGGTTTATCCTAGCAACCAAGTAACTTACAATATATATATATATATATATATATATATATATATATATATATATATAGGGTGTGAGTGCACCAGTAAATGAACAGGGCCCAGTGAATGAACACTTCACGCAAACGATATCTATAAATAGTAATTTTGACAAGGGTGGTCATTCACTGGTTCACTCACCCTATATATATATATATAAAATCGTTATTGCAATTTTGTATATATATATATATATATACAAAATTGCAATAACGATTTTTCGAAAGGGTGGAGTGCAAACGTGGGTGTTTTCATTATTTTCATACATCGATGTGAATTTCGATTATCTTCGGAGCAGGGAGAGAACGTAGGGGGTCTCGTTGTAACGGCGACGCTTCCCCCCCACCCCTTTTTTTCATCGTACACACAGCCCTGTCGCGTGTTGACATTCAATCGTTCGGACAAACCATTTGCACGTTGTGCCAGTTATCCTCGACCTCTGCGTTATACTGCTCGTCGTTTTCCTTCTCGAATAAAAATGTGAAGTAAAAAATATTTCCTTGTGGATTTATCGCGAATTTTCCAGTGGAAACTTCAAACTCGTTCAGAGCAAATGGAAGATAAATTTGTGAAGAAATAATAAGGGAAGAATTATATATATATATATATATATATATATATATATAGAGTTTTATGTATATATATATAATTCACAATGGCGGATTCGGAAGAAGTGAGGGATGAGCAAGGCAACACTGAAGAGGATCTCAAGATTTTCGAAACTCTCTGTATATCGTCGACCCCGCAGGTTTTCGAAAATAATAAAACTTAATAATCAACAACTCACATATATATATATATATATATATATATGTATATAAATATTTATAATTTTTGTAGTAGTTATATTGTAAATGTTATGTAAACACTTCACAAATTTTGTATAAATATGACGAGATGCACGCTCATGTACGTTAAAACGCTTTTGTATTATATAAACTCAATAAAATTAATTGCATAATTTTTTTTCATCATATTTTCAATTTGTTGAGAATAAATTACATTGTTATTGTATTTTTTTAAACTGAATTCATCGGGGACTATTTCACCGAATTATTGTTAAGTGCTGGAAAAAAAAAAAAAAGGTCACGCTTTTGTCAATTAAGTATAATATTTTATATACAACACGAAGCTGTTTTTTTTTTTTTTTCATTTTATTCTTCACAGATATCGCGAATTTGCAAAAATTGATCGACGAATCTTGAAAGATTTTATTTTGTGATATAGCCAGATAAAATTTGCCACGATATGCTCACACTCTGAGCTCTTACTTAATATTTGTACGTTGCATGAAAACACGAACGACCGAAATATATATATATATATATATTGACCTGACGATGAACGTGCAGGGAACTCTTTCGTTGCCATAGTGTTACAATATGGATCGATTTCACCTCTCGTGTGTATTTCAACGTGACTCTCTCTCTCTGTTTTCCTATCCAATATATTTATATATGTATATATATATATATATATATAAGATGGAGAATGATAAAACTTTTTATCTCCGTAGTTTTCAACGAAAAAGAAGATGGAGAAATAATGAGAAGATATTTATCTAGTTTATTTGATAGTAAATCGTTCGATATCATTAAATATACATTATAAATGGATAAATATGAGTAATATCAGGATATCTCTATAATCGCTACATGTGCCACTTAAGCCCCATTTAAAAAGTGACTAATTCTATAAAATAAATTCATTAAAACATTGGCAAAAAAAAAACACTCCCCACTGGACTCTCCACACAGAAAAAAAAAGAAAATGGATTAATCAAATAAATTCTATAAACATGTGAAATAATTTATAAATGTTACAGTAATAATTTTACGTGAATTATTATAAAAATTCGTGTCTCACGAATATTCAGAATTATTTAATCTTGAACAGTTTTTTTTTAATTATTAATTTGCATTTGGAAGATTTTAATAAATGAATTTTTTTAATTTCGTTCTGTTCGGAGCTTTTATTATACGGCAGTCAAACTTATTTGTAATTCTGATTAAACATTATCGAATAAAAAAATTAATTAATTGGTAAATTCTCAATGATTTGAAAACAGAATTGCGTATGTGCGAAAGAAAATATTGCAGGGCGCTGCGCGGCAGAATTTGTGCGGTGTGAAGTGAGGAGAGAATCGACGAGTGGTATAGACCAAAACGACCCAGTATAGTCGGACAAGAACTAGCAGTCGGACGCTCTATGCTGAAGCATTTCTCGAAAAATATATATAGGTATATATTAACATGGCATGTCTGACTATTGGTTCCTGTCCGACTACTCGATCTTTGACTCTATATAATTAATAATAAAAATAATAATTTTTAATAATAAAAATAATAATTTTTAATAATAAAAATTGATTGACACGATTATGACAGTTCTGCATAAAAAACAACTTGATTGGTAAATTCTCAATGATTGAAAACAGAATTTGAGGTGTGAAGTGAGGAGAGAATCGACGAGTGATATAGACCAAAACGACCCAGTATAGTCGGACAAGAACTAGCAGTCGGATGCTCTATGCTGAAGCATTACACGAAAAATATATATAGGTATATATTAACATGGCATGTCTGACTATTGGTTCCTGTCCGACTATTCGATCGTTGACTCTATATAATTAATAATAAAAATAATAATTTTTAATAATAAAAATTGATTGACACGATTATGACAGTTCTGCATAAAAAACTACTTGATTGGTAAATTCTCAAGGATTGAAAACAGAATTTGAGGTATGAAGTGAGCAGAGAATCGACAAGTGGTATAGACCAAAACGACCCAGTATAGTCGGACAAGAACCAGTAGTCGGACGCTCTATGCTGAATCATTACTCGAAAAATATATATAGGTATAGATTAACATGGCATGTCTGACTATTGGTTCCTGTCCGACTATTCGGTCGTTGACTCTATATAATTAATAATAAAAATAATAATTTTTAATAATAAAAATTGATTGACACGATTATGACAGTTCTGCATAAAAAACTACTTGATTGCTAAATTCTCAATGATTGAAAAAGAATTTGAGGTGTGAAGTGAGGAGAGAATCGACGAGTGGTATAGACCAAAACGACCCAGTATAGTCAGACAGGAACTAGCAGTCGAACGCTCTATGCTGAATCATTACTCGAAAAATATATATAGGTATATATTAACATGGCATGTCTGACTATTGGTTCCTTTCCGACTATTCGGTCGTTGACTCTATATAATTAATAATAAAAATAATAATTTTTAATAATAAAAATTGATAAAAATCGATTTTTTTAGTCTCTGCAAAATCATATCGAACAGTTCGAATTCAACATGTCGTTTCTCCTTGCTCGTTAACGTAACATTTATCATGATATTTATCTGTGTGAAAAATGGTGTTTTGCTCTGCTATTGCTAAAATTTCTCCACTTATATTCTACGGAGATATCAAACGTTTCAAAATATTTATGTATAATCGATTTCCAATAATGTTACTCACGAAAGCCACAAGATATATAATATAGTGGAAGCACGAATAAACACCGCGAAATAAAAAAATATATATATGTATATATGTAAATATATATTATATATATATGATATATATATATGTAAATATATATTATATATATATGATATATATATATATATAAATATATATAAATATATATAAATATATATATATATAAATATATATATATATATATATATATATATATATATATAAATATATATAAATATATATATATATATATATATATATATATATATTTTTTTTTTTCGGATAGTTGTAACTTAATCGGTAACACGAAATATACGAGGATTTATTTATATAAAATCTTCGAGCTTTTGCCGAATGTAGCACGATGGAGCTTACTCGTGCATAGTACGAGTCGAGTCACGTGATACTGTTATAGGTTTTAGGCTCACGGTACATCGTATTTTATGTATATACGTATTGTATATTATATAATACACATAAATATATATATGTATCTATATATGTTACGTGCACAAATATATAGGTTTATGTGGTGTTATCCCGAGAAATTTCATGCTGAATTTTGCTCAGAGGGTTCAGTCTATGACCTGAGCTTGTTGGAGAAATAAGATGAACTCCAAACTAGTGCTAGAAAATTCATGAAATTAATTTACTTTGAGGTAATTAAAAGAAAACAAAAATGTCATGTAACGAAGATTTTTTTTTTTTTTTTTTAAGGTTTAATGTGCTATTTCAAAATACGTTGCCGAGAAAAGTGACCAAAGCAACAAAAGGAAAATAATAATAATTTTTAATAATCGTCCAGTGTCGAAAATATTTTGAGATCGTTTAGTTATACTCATATGAGATTGAAAATTAAAACAATACTCTTCAGGCGAAATGATTTAAGCAAAAATATATAAGTTATTAAAAATTTGTCTAAAAAGTTCCAACGTGCAATTTTAAAATGAATTGCCAAGCAAAACGAAAGCGCCAAAATTTTATGGATATTTAAATGACTCCATCATGATGGCACGATGGCCCAAATGTTTGAATTTTCGAAAGTTCAGTTATTGTTCATTAAGTTCAGTTCATTAAGTTCATTAAGTTCAGTTATTGTTCATTCTACAATTGTGTCATGAATACAACAATGAATAAAATAAATATGTCCATTTATTGCATTAATTTATATTCAGGGGTCAATTAATCCCTGGGACGAATAATTTTTTGGATATTTAAATAATTCCATTTAATAATACGATAAGCCTGGCAATATTAACGTTAGGGGTTGATCGCATACAAACTGTTTGCTGCGTTTAAACAAAATTTAAAATCAAATAAAAAGTAGCAAAGGGTTTGTCGAGGGTGTAGGGTGGTCGAGTGGAATAAATTTTCAATGGTGTTTCAATGACTCAATAAAATCGAATCGATCAATAAAATTGAATTGCTCAATAAAATCGAATCCCTCAATGAATATATATATGTATATATAATGACGCTCGTTATACTATGGAAATTTCAATAAATCCTTATTGCAATTTCATCGACGTATAAATTATAATTGATGGGATATCGAATAGAAATGGCAAACCTTTAATTAATAAATTAATGAATGCTTTTTTTTAACGAAGAATAAAAGAATTTTTGTATTTATTTTATAATTAAATAGATTTTTGTTTATTTCGATTTAATTGTTTCTCGGTTATGCACTTGAGGCGTTTTAGCTTTGGAAAATTTTATTTCCGATGTGATAAAAAAAAAATCACCGGCACGTGAAACACGTGAACTCGGCGGGAAGCGTGCAAATTGGCAATTACGCGAAAGCCACGAGTGCTCGAGGGAGACCAAAGGTGAAGGGTTGTAATAAAATAGCCGGTGGAGTTTTAAAGGGAATGACTGCGCGTTGTTCTATTTTTGGTCCTGCACGTTTTTCCTCATTCAACTCTTCAGTTCGATGTTTGGCTAGACTGAAAAATTCTTTGATTGTTTTATTGTCCCACGATCGCTGTATATATTGAATTCAATGAGAAATATCATTTGAATATTTTTTATTTTATTGCAATGACATTTGATAAAATGTGAAAATAAATTATCACAAAATTAATATATTGAATTAAATCGCTTAATATCTTTAATTTAATGAGAAATATCATTTGAATATTTTTTATTTTATTGCAATGACATTTGATAAAATGTGAAAATAAATTAGGACAAAATTAATATATTGAATTAAATGAGAAATATCATTTGAATATTTTTTATTTTATTGCAATGACATTTAATGAAATGTGAAAATAAATTAGGACAAAATTAATATATTGAATTAAATGAGAAATATCATTTCAATATTTTTTATTTTATTGCAATGACATTTGATAAAATGTTAAAATAAATTAGGACAAAATTTGAATGATTATAATTTTGAATCTGAATAAATGTAAAAAAGATTTATTCCTCACGAGGTTTTTATTTATTGTTGTGCCTAAAAATATAATAGGCATCATTTCGAATTGACGAATATATTTTCATTCAGTTCGATCGGGAGGATGCAATGACACATGACGTAACTACTGCGCTGAGAAGTGAATTGGCAGCTTTGGAGTACAAGCGAGATCGACTTACAACTGAGGTGAAATGATTGAATAATTCATGAGAGGATAAATTTTTTAATAATAATAATAATAATAATAATAATAATAATAATAATAATAATAATAATAATAATGATATAAAATTAATAAAAAATTCTATCTACCCGAAATTAATTACAGCTGCAAGACATGAAAAACAATATGAGATCTCGTGATCAGAGAGTCACCGAGCTTCAGATTGAGGCTGATCAACTTCGTGAACAAGCTGCGAGACAAAACGCCGTCATCACTAGCTTAAAAAAGCGAATACAAGTCAGTACTTAATTTTCCAATTATTTTTTATGATTCCGGCTTGGTATTGGATTTTAACATCAGATTTAGTTATTTGAAAAAATATTCATGGAAGAAATTGTCGAATATGAAAATATAAATTCGATAACAGTTCCTTATCCTCTTAAATTTTTACATTTATTTCATTGTAATTTTCGTCTGCTCTAAATACTTAAAACTATATTTTATAATTGGAATTACATTTTTAGAGATTCTCTACCCACACAAAATGTTGTCATATATTTAATAATCTTTTTAGTAAATAAATTTGAAAAACGGGCAAAAATTCTAAAATATTCTCTATAACTTAGGTCTAGTTAATTTACAGAAAAATTAAAATTTAATTTAATACACTGAAAGTGAAATAATGCTATTATTATAAAGTGGGCATCGATTTTCTCTTCTTTTCACAAAGTGGTCCATCACTCCTGGATTTTTTTAACTCGCTCGTAGTTCGCAAATAATCATAATTATATTTATCGTAAATAGAAGATAATTCTTTGAAATCCTTCAGGATCCATCCAAGGACGTGGACCACTTGGTATTGGATTTTAACATCAGATTTAGTTATTTGAAAAAATATTCATGGAAGAAATTGTCGAATATGAAAATATAAATTCGATAACAGTTCCTTATCCTCTTAAATTTTTACATTTATTTCATTGTAATTTTCGTCTGCTCCAAATACTTAAAACTATATTTTATAATTAGAATTACATTTTTAGAGATTCTCTACCCACACAAAATGTTCTCATATATTTAATAATCTTTTTAGTAAATAAATTTGAAAAACGGACAAAAATTCTCTTCTTTTCACGAAGTGGTCCATCGCTCCTGGATTTTTTTAACTCGCTCGTAGTTCGCAAATATTCATAATTATATGTATCGTAAATAAAACTTATAATATTAATTGTAAATATTTTATTGTAATTTTCGTCTACTCTAAATACTTTAAACTATATTTCTCACACAAAATGTTCTCATATATTTAATAATCTTTTTAGTAAATAAATTTGAAAAACGGGCAAAAATTCTAAAATGCCTATAAAAATATTCTCTGTAACTTAGGTCTACTTAATTTACAGAACAATTAAAATTTAATTTAATATAATTTGATTTAATACACCGAATTTTTTAAATTGGCAAATATTCATAATTATATGTATCGTAAATAAAAGATAACAGAATTTCGATATCCTTTAGAATCGATCCAAGCACGTAGAATTTAAAAAAAGTCCATAGACCTTAAAAAAAAAAAGATTAACTGTTTTGTCGTTATTTTTGTTGTTGTCAGGATCTCGAAGAGAGAGAAAGAAATTTGTATGCAGCACAGGGTAGAAGTGAAATTACTATACAGAGTTTGCAGCGAGATTTGAAATATCACGAGGACAAACATCGCGAGTATGATAAGAAAATTCGTCAATTGGAGCACAATATTGCTGAGGAGATTGATCTGAAGGAACGAGCTCGTCTTAATCTTCAGGTTGAGCAACATTTATTTATTTATTCAATTTTTAATTAATTGAACGAAATTTCATACTGACCAAAATATATTTTAAACTATTTTTATTTGTCCTGTAAATTGAAAAAAAAAAATTTTTAATTGATAATTAATTCAACTGACCTAAATACTGACCAAATCATATTTTAAACTATTTTTATTTGTCCTGTAAATTGAAAAAAAAAAAAATTTAATAAATAATTAATTCAGCTCATTGATAACTTATTGATTATTTTTTTTTCAATATTATAATTAAGATAAAATTGTAAATAATTTTAATAAAAATGTGACAGGAATTTGTAAGAAGGCTGGCACATGCACTCAATGCCGAGTACTGTGAAAGTTCCCATCACAGCCCGGAAATGGTGATTCACAAGGCCGAGGAACTCGTTCAGGAGGTCAATAGACTGCGCACCAAGAGCACTAACGTCGAGACACATTTGGCGACTATAGAAGTTGATTCGAGAAGTTGCCGTGATGCATTGGATCGCGTCACTGGTGAGAGAGATCAATTGCAACGACAGGTCAACAGCCAACTGACAGATTTGGAACGTCTTCGCCAGGTATTTCGATAATTGGCTCATATTATATAATATTTTTAAAAATTGCATCGATGTATTCATGTTTTTTTTTTTTACCATACGAAAATGTATTATAAAAAAATTTGTTGCGATTGTTTTTTTAATATAAATCTTCCATGACTGAAAATAAAATTTATTTTTAAGCAAATAGGAATAATTTATTGGGAAATTAATTTTTTTTCGCTACTACAAAAAATATTTTATATACCAATTACATATTATTTAATCTAAACGTACTTTAAATTCAATCTATTCAATTCAATCAGCAATTTTATTAAAGGTATTATGGCAAAAAAACTGAAATGAAATTCAAAATATTCGATAGAGTCCTAGATAAGAATTACAACACTTTGATTATTTTTTTATTCACTTTTAAAATTGACAGATTAGTTTTTCCACGTGCCATTATTTTGACATCTGGGTATGAAATTTTTCGGAAATTATTTGTGGGGGCAACAAATGAAATGAAATTCAGAATATTCGATAGAGTCCTAGATAAGAATTACAACTCTTTGATTATTTTTTTATTCACTTTTAAAATTGACAGATTAACTTTTCCATGTGCCATTATTTTGACATGTGGGAATAAATTTTTTTCGAAAAATATTTATGGGGGGAAAAAAATTAGGAAAAATTGTCCAATAGCGAGTCTCGTTGACATTTTATTGCAGGACAAGGAATGCCTGGAAATGCAGTACAGAGTTGCCGAGCGTGAAGTGAACGAGCTCAGAGATAAATTGGTGAACGCGAACAGAAGCGTTACAAACGCGAATGGAAATATTTCTAGTCAAGAAGCCCTGATATGCCAACTAAGAGGTGCTGAATCCCCTAAAAATATGACGAACTAAAAATATTTTAAATATTTTATTCGAGCAATTCTGCTACCTGTCTTCTTCTCTTTATTTTTTTTCCCTCCCCCACAGATGACCTGAAAAATCGAGAAGAGAAGGCTCAGAGAATTCAAAACGAGTTGCGCCATTTTCTCGAGTCACTTGCGATTCTCTTGAGCAATCCAAACAGATTTGTCGAATCTCAGGAAAATGCTATCAAAGATCGAATTCGTGAGATTCTCATTGACAACAAAGATCATTCATTGGTTCGTTGACATGAAAAAAATTAATTCATTGTATTGAAAAAAATAATAATAATGAATTCATTTTCTTTTAAATTATTAAGGAATGATATTAAGGATATTAAGGATTTTCAAAAATCTTTTTTCACTCTTTTTATTTATAGAGAAGTTTAACTCTATTTTTTTTTTTAAATAATAGAATAAATATTGAAAATTAAAAAGTCTCGTATCCTGGCATAAATAAACTCGATCGGTGTTATAATTATAGTGTAAACCAATTACAGAAAATTCAAACACTGAAAGAAAAATTAAATGCAGTCACGGAATTGGCTAATCGTCAAACTGAGTTGGCCGAGACGAGTATGATGAAAATTCGAAATATCGAAGACGAGCGTTCATCATTGGAAGTGAAAATTCACAAGATTGAATCCGAGCTGACGAATTGTGAGCTTACGAAAGAATCTTTTCGAAGGGACAAACAGACCGTGAGTGTGAAAATTTTACATCAAGAGACTTACGTAACGACGACAGAAAATTATTTAAAAAAGTTCAATTTTTTATTTCTCTGCCTGACCCTTACATTTGGATATACAATTTTTTTTTTTTTTTAATTACGATCGACAAATCGTTAATTTAATTGAGATTTTTTTTTTAAATTACGATCGACAAATCGTTAATTTAATTGAGATTTTTTTTTTAAATTACGATCAACAAATCGTTAATTTAATTGAGATTTTTTTTAAAATTACAATCGATAAATCGTTAATTTAATTGAGATTTTTTTTTTAAATTACGATCGACAAATCGTTTATTTAATTGAGATTTTTTTTTTTAATTTCGATCGACAAATCGTTTATTTAATTCAGATTTTTTAAAATTACGATCGACAAATCGTTTAATTAATTCAGATTTTTTTTTTTTTAATTGCGATCGACAAATCGTTTATTTAATTCAGATTTTTTTTTTTAATTACGATCGACAAATCGTTTATTTAATTCAGATTTTTTTTTAAATTACGATCGACAAATCGTTTACTTAATTCAGATTTTTTTTTTTTAATTACCATCGACAAATCGTTCATTTAATTCAGATTTTTTAAAATTACGATCGACAAATCGTTTATTTAATTCAGATTTTTTAAAATTACGATCGACAAATCGTTTATTTAATTCAGATTTTTTTTTTAAATTACGATCGACAAATCGTTCATTTAATTGAGAAAATTGTGTGCATGAGATATTTTCCAGTTTACGATATTCTTGGAGCGTCTCGGTAAGGCAATGCAAATGGATGAGATTTCGCAGGAAATCGGTCTCGATCTTCAGACTGAGGCGCTGCTCGTGAGGGCTGAACAACTGGCTCGTCTCGAAACCGATAAGATCGTTGATAAGGTAAAAAAGTAAAAATAATAAAAATAGCAACAATATATGTTAATTGTGTCTCATGTTGGAGTAGAATATTCTCGAAATTAAATTTCTCGAGAAAGATTAGTCGATGGATTTAAAAAAAAAAATTTATTTACTTATTTTTTAGTAGTGAGAAAAAAATTACGTACGATTCATAATCAGTCAAAAATTCTGGATGAAATTTCTCGGGAAAGATTAGTCGATGGATTAAAAAATTTTTTATTTACTTATTTTTTAGTAGTGAGAAAAAAAATTACATATGATTCATAATCAGTCAAAAATTCTGGATGAAATTTCTCGGGAAAGATTAGTCGATGAATTAAAAAATTTTTTATTTACTTATTTTTTAGTAGTGAGAAAAAAAATTACATACGATTCATAATCAGTCAAAAATTCTGGATGAAATTTCTCGGGAAAGATTAGTCGATGGATTAAATTTTTTTTTATTTACTTATTTTTTAGTAGTGAAAAAAAAAATTACATACGATTCATAATCAGTCAAAAATTCTGGATGAAATTTCTCGGGAAAGATTAGTCGATGGATTAAAATTTTTTTTATTTACTTATTTTTTAGTAGTGAGAAAAAAAATTACATACGATTCATAATCAGTCAAAAATTCTGAATGAAATTTCTCGGAAAAGATTAGTCGATGGATTTTTTTAATTTTTTTTATTTACTTATTTTTTAGTAGTGAGAAAAAAAATTACATACGATTCATAATCAGTCAAAAATTCTGAATGAAATTTCTCGGAAAAGATTAGTCGATGGATTTTTTAAATTTTTTTTATTTACTTATTTTTTAGTAGTGAGAAAAAAAATTACATACGATTCATAATCAGTCAAAAATTCTGGATGAAATTTCTCGGGAAAGATTAGTCGATGGATTTTTTTAATTTTTTTAATTTACTTATTTTTTAGTAGTGAGAAAAAAAATTACATACGATTCATATTTTTCATTTCATTAATTTTTGTGTTTTGTGCTTTTTGTTAAAAGATTTTTTTTTTTTTCTTTCCTCGCTTTCGATCATCATTTTGTTCGTCTTAAGTGTCTCAATGTGTTTCAATGTATTATTCGTTGGTGTTTTTATGAGCAGCTAGCATACTGCAGCTACACAACATTCCCGAGGATAAGACGCGAGAGATCATTCCACGAGCTTCCTTCCCTCAGAGAAGTAAGCCGTAGGCAGAAGAAAAATGTATTAGCAAAATTTCGTAGAAGAAAATTTGTCACACCAGAAACATATTGCTTTTAATTTTTCATTTATTTATTTATTTATTTATTTATTTATTTATTTATTTATTTATTTATTTATTTATTTATTTATTTATTTATTTATTTATTTATTTATTTATTTATTTATTTATTTATTTATTTATTTATTTATTTATTTATTTATTTATTTATTTATTTATTTATTTATTTATTTATTTATTTATTTATTTATTTATTTATTTATTTATTTATTTATTTATTTATTTATTTATTTATTTATTTATTTATTTATTTATTTATTTATTTATTTATTTATTTATTTATTTATTTATTTATTTATTTATTTATTTATTTATTTATTTATTTATTTATTTATTTATTTATTTATTTATTTATTTATTTATTTATTTATTTATTTATTTATTTATTTATTTATTTATTTATTTATTTATTTATTTATTTATTTATTTATTTATTTATTTATTTATTTATTTATTTATTTATTTATTTATTTATTTATTTATTTATTTATTTATTTATTTATTTATTTATTTATTTATTTATTTATTTATTTATTTATTTATTTATTTATTTATTTATTTATTTATTTATTTATTTATTTATTTATTTATTTATTTATTTATTTATTTATTTATTTATTTATTTATTTATTTATTTATTTATTTATTTATTTATTTATTTATTTATTTATTTATTTATTTATTTATAGGAAATATATATATACCTGTATTTTTTTTTTTTCAAATGTGATTCATAGTCATTTAGCAAATTCGATAAATCTTGTATGTATTTCACCGTTGCAGCTCATCCACCATTCGTCGGACATCGAAATATTCATGCACTTTGATGCACAATTTCGATAAAATATTAGAAAGCATCTCAATCATTGAAAAAAGAAAAAAAAAAAAAAGTTGATCGTAACATTTTGTTTAAATGATTTTTTTTGTTCAATAAATAATTTCAGACTTCAGTGGTTTATCAGCTTCAACGTCGAGTGAGAACTTTACGCGAGCAGCTGCAACGCAGAGATCTTCATCTCGATCTTCTTCGCAGAAAATTGTCGTTGCAGGAGGATGGATCGAGGATCAAATCAATGCTGCAGGCTGAACGGGACGAGGCGAATCTTCGGTAATATTTTTTTTCTCCTTCTGTCAACAGTTCAGATTTTTTTTAATTTTTTATTTTTATCGAATTGCTCAATTTGAGTGGTGAAGCTGAGACAATTTTTTTTTTTTTTTTTCATGCGATTGCCTGTCCTAATAAATTTTTCAAAAATTCTGTAGCATAAAATTTATGTTTTTATCGATAAACATTTGTGACATCATTAAATTTTTCAAACGAAAAAAAATTAATGTGACAGAGCAAAAAAAGCGATGAAACAGGTAGATCGATTGACCGTTCAATTGGCTGAAGAAAAATCACGCAATCGTGAATTGAGCGCCCAATTGACCGAGACTGCCGATTACAAGGTAAAAACAATTGTTGAACGTAGATCTTTGTTTTTGTTTTTTTTTTTTTTTTTTTTTAATTGTAATTAATTGTAATTAATTGATTAAAAATCAATTAATAATTCAGGTGATAATTCAATTGACTCTTAACAATAGTTTTTTTTTTTTTCTATCATTTTTATTTGCATTAACAATTATTTGGGAAGATCGCTGCTTTGGAGCGTAGTCGAAAGATCGAAGAGCTCCAAAAACGACTTGTCGAGAGTGAAATGTTGAGAACTCGTTATAGCAGAAAATTGACAATGATTAAAGATCAATTGAGAACGACATCGGAAACGGCCGAGCAGGAGAGATCTATAAACGATCATTCGTTGCAACTTCTCAGGGACGAACTTGCCCAAGTGAAGCAAAATTTGTCCGAAGTTACACGCAGAGAATCTCAGGTTTGTAATAAAAAAAATTATAAAATGCTCTAATTGAGCTCGATAATTATGAAAAAAAAATTAAAAAAATGAAAATAATCTCCGAGCATATTATTTAAAAAATTGTGAAATATTTTTAAATAATACAGCAAATAGTTCTGGATGTTTTTTTTTAATCTGACAAGATTAAAGATTCGTAGAAAGATTTTGTCGTTATTTTTTGGCAACAGTTACAGAGCTTCCGGGTGTCCGTTGCTAAATTATTATCCGAGCCAATTTGTACGCCGGATTATGAGATTATATCACGTCTTCAGAAATTGGTATCGGCCCATCGTGATTTCACAATGTTATCACGAAGATACGACGAGCCACTGGAAACCAGTCCATCGAGGTGCACGAGGTGATTTCATCTACCAAAAATTTCATTCATACATAGAAAAAAAAATGCCAGTTAATTATAATTTAGGCTTTGCTTACACGTAATTTTCCTCCATACCCAAAGTCTCTTCGTCATGAGCAAGTATTTTTTTTTTTTTTTTGCTTTCTCATAAACGAAGTTACGTGACTAGGTGAAAATTACAAGGAGGTATTACTGTATTTTATTCCAGCGAGTATCAATTATTTCTTTTAACCCTTCGTGGTCGTCGCACGGGGTCAGAATGACCCTATGACTATTTTCAGTGAAAAAGGATTTGACCCATTTACGATAATTTTTTTCAACATGTTGTCATTTGATTTCTCAGATATTGAATTTTTTTAAATATTCTACAATGTTCGAAGTATGTTCGATAATTTTTTGGGCCCAATCGAACGGATAGTTTTGACGCGGCAGCCATTTAAAAATTGCTCGGGTCTGTCTGACCCAGCGTGACCAATTTCATTAAAATCTGAGCTATGACCCCGAAAGGTTAAATTATGAGCGGTTTATAAATTTACAGTCAATCAATTTTATACAATAATTCGTTGCTCAGTATCCATCCAGTGCATTCGGTGCATCCACCAAGGTCACCAGGGTCGCGTTGCACACGATACGACGATAGTGGATTTGCCGATCCTCCGGATCTGCACGATATCGATGACGAGTACAAACGACCGTCGAGAAGTAGCCTGCTTCCGTGACGGCGACAAAAATTTTAGTTCTAAAAACTCGTGTGTAGGTCACCCAACATCACGATGAAAAATAATCGATCGTTTTGCTTCCTAAATTTGTGCAAAAATCGCAGTCAGAATTATCGGTCAGTTTCACTTTCATTATCTTTCTTATTTTGAAAAAAAAAAAGAATATAATTCTTTGCTACTTTTAAATTAAATCATCAAAACTAGACGAGAGAGCGAAAATCTGTTTAGACAAAATTTAAAAATATATTTAAAATTTTGGAAGTTAAAAAATATTCAGATAATAACAAATTTTTTTTTTCAACAATTTTCATGAAGGGTCTGGGTTGGGCACATTTTCGATCATAGCACCGAGCGGATGTTCCTCGGTCGCTCGTTGGCATAATTTCTACATTTCAGGTCATATAACAAAACAAAAAAAAAAAAATCAAAAAAAAATCATCAATTTTACTAAATAAAAAGTTGGCCGATTTTTTTTCTATTAAAAAAAAACAACGTATCGTTTTTCTAGTTTGCCATACTATAGCTACATGTCTATATGAAGTAAAACGCCATTTGGTTTTTTTTTTATCTCAGTTTATCTGGTGTGTAAAAATCGTCCTAAGTAGATTTTTCATGAAAATCTTTTTTTTAATTTTTTTATTCCAACTGCCTTAATGGATAATAAATAGACGTAAAAAAATCGAAATTAATTGACCGTATGGTTTGGTAGAAAAAAAAAAAAAAAAAAAAAAACTCGAAAACCGTCTTGAATAATAAATCAAGAAGTGAACAAAACATTGAAAAAAAGCTGCAATGTTTGCTGTACGTAAATTGTTATACTTTGTAGCCTGGAGCGTTCCCATTAAAAAGAAACGAGACGTCCTTGTCCAGCAAGAGATGTATTCATTTAATTGGACTCGTTGTACGATATGTGACCTCGGCCAAATTTTCAACTCGTTACAGTATAAATAATTATATACAATATGGTGAAAAAAAAAAAAAAAGAAAAAAAAAATGTCTGTCAAATGATATATAAGATTAAATTGAAGCGACCCTGCAACAGAATATTTTTATTCCAATTATAATAATCATCAAGTCTGTGAGCTTGACCCCGTCATACTATGCATCGTATAATTACATAAATATGTACAATATTATTTCTACGTGTGTTCCAACGCCATAAAAGTGTTTTCGTTTATACGATGACGTAAACGTTTGGCTTTTATAATCCGAAACTGTGTTCAGCCTGGTCATTGTAAATAAATATTTGCTCCTAAATTATTGTATAATGATTATTTGCAATTGTCCAATTTTTCATATATATATATATGTCTCTGAAATATTGATAATAATTAATCAAAATTATACTGAACCCGAAATGAATGAAATGAATAAAACATTTTGGTCAAATGGATAACTTTTATATTTGTTTTTTTTTTTAACTCCAGAAGGACCAAAAGGAAAAAATATTCCAATCAAGAGAGATTCAGGGGATTTCTTATTGGCCAATGTTTTTTTAAATGGTTAAATATTACTCGACAAAATTTTCCGAACAAGTTTTCTGCGTCCATTGAGGGCAGATTTATGAAATTTTCATTTGACATTATGGAATTATTAATTGTTTACCGAGTCGCACACTGATAATGCGAGATTGTGAATTGATCATTACAGGGGAACCCCGGACAAAAATGACTTCGATCCATGCGTGTACCTATCGGTATAAAATACGTATCGATAATAAAAGTAAAAACATTGGCAGGAAAGAGATACAGAGACATCTGATACTGAAGAAAAAAAAATATATAAGTCACAAGAGCGAGAAACACGTATCAAGCCACCTGATTTTCGATGAATCATAATGGATATTCGACGGTGAACATTAGCCGGATAGAACTTTAGCTCTACTCGGCCTAATTCCCCGCCCTATATTCACGTCTTTTCATATTCATCTATTTCTTGATAATTAATTTAATCGTATTACAAAATGTTACGTATTTTTTGGCATTTATCCGGTAGTGATGTACTCAGATAAAATTGTATCAAGCTGACCTTGATATATCAGCAAAATTATTCTTCCCTTAGAATAATTTCCTGCACCATATTTACACTTTTTGATATTCATGGATTTCTTGATAATTCATTTAATCGTATTACCTAAATCGTACGTATTTTTTGGCATTTATCCGGTAGTGATGTACTCAGATAAAATTGTACCAAGCTGACCTTGATATATCAGCAAAATTATTCTTCCCTTAGAATAATTTCCTGCACTATATTTACTCCTTTTCATATTCATGGATTTCTTGATAATTCATTTAATCATATTACAAAATCGTACGTATTTTTTGGCATTTATCCGGTAGTGATGTACTCAGATAAAATTGTACCAAGCTGACCTTGATATATCAGCAAAATTATTCTTCCCTTAGAATAATTTCCTGCACTATATTTACACTTTTTGATATTCAAGGATTTCTTGATAATTCATTTCATCATATTACAAAATCTTACGTATTTTTTGGCATTTATCCGGCAGTGATGTACTCAGATAAAATTGTACCAAGCTGACCTTGATATATCAGCAAAATTATTCTTCCCTTAGAATAATTTCCTGCACTATATTTACACTTTTTGATATTCAAGGATTTCTTGATAATTCATTTCATCATATTACAAAATCTTACGTATTTTTTGGCATTTATCCGGCAGTGATGTACTCAGATAAAATTGTACCAGGCTGACCTTGATATATCAGCAAAATTATTCTTCCCTTAGAATAATTTCCTGCACTATATTTACACTTTTTGATATTCATGGATTTCTTGATAATTCTTTTAATCGTATTACCTAAATCTTACGTATTTTTTGGCATTTATCTGGTAGTGATGTACTCAGATAAAATTGTACCAAGCTGACCTTGATATATCAGCAAAATTATTCTTCCCTTAGAATAATTTCCTGCACTATATTTACACTTTTTGATATTCATGGATTTCTTGATAATTCATTTAATCGTATTACCTAAATCGTACGTATTTTTTGGCATTTATCCGGTAGTGATGTACTCAGATAAAATTGTACCAAGCTGACCTTGATATATCAGCAAAATTATTCTTCCCTTAGAATAATTTCCTGCACTATATTTACTCCTTTTCATATTCATGGATTTCTTGATAATTCATTTAATCATATTACAAAATCGTACGTATTTTTTGGCATTTATCCGGTAGTGATGTACTGAGATAAAATTGTACCAAGCTGACCTTGATATATCAGCAAAATTATTCTTCCCTTAGAATAATTTCCTGCACTATATTTACACTTTTTGATATTCAAGGATTTCTTGATAATTCATTTCATCATATTACAAAATCTTACGTATTTTTTGGCATTTATCCGGCAGTGATGTACTCAGATAAAATTGTACCAAGCTGACCTTGATATATCAGCAAAATTATTCTTCCCTTAGAATAATTTCCTGCACTATATTTACTCCTTTTCATATTCATGGATTTCTTGATAATTCATTTAATCATATTACAAAATCGTACGTATTTTTTGGCATTTATCCGGCAGTGATGTACTCAGATAAAATTGTACCAGGCTGACCTTGATATATCAGCAAAATTATTCTTCCCTTAGAATAATTTCCTGCACTATATTTACACTTTTTGATATTCATGGATTTCTTGATAATTCTTTTAATCGTATTACCTAAATCTTACGTATTTTTTGGCATTTATCTGGTAGTGATGTACTCAGATAAAATTGTACCAAGCTGACCTTGATATATCAGCAAAATTATTCTTCCCTTAGAATAATTTCCTGCACTATATTTACACTTTTTGATATTCATGGATTTCTTGATAATTCATTTAATCGTATTACCTAAATCGTACGTATTTTTTGGCATTTATCCGGTAGTGATGTACTCAGATAAAATTGTACCAAGCTGACCTTGATATATCAGCAAAATTATTCTTCCCTTAGAATAATTTCCTGCACTATATTTACTCCTTTTCATATTCATGGATTTCTTGATAATTCATTTAATCATATTACAAAATCGTACGTATTTTTTGGCATTTATCCGGTAGTGATGTACTGAGATAAAATTGTACCAAGCTGACCTTGATATATCAGCAAAATTATTCTTCCCTTAGAATAATTTCCTGCACTATATTTACACTTTTTGATATTCAAGGATTTCTTGATAATTCATTTCATCATATTACAAAATCTTACGTATTTTTTGGCATTTATCCGGCAGTGATGTACTCAGATAAAATTGTACCAAGCTGACCTTGATATATCAGCAAAATTATTCTTCCCTTAGAATAATTTCCTGCACTATATTTACTCCTTTTCATATTCATGGATTTCTTGATAATTCATTTAATCATATTACAAAATCGTACGTATTTTTTGGCATTTATCCGGCAGTGATGTACTCAGATAAAATTGTACCAGGCTGACCTTGATATATCAGCAAAATTATTCTTCCCTTAGAATAGTTTCCTGCACTATATTTACACTTTTTGATATTCATGGATTTCTTGATAATTCATTTAATCATATTACAAAATGTTACGTATTTTTTGGCATGTATCCGGCAGTGATGTACTCAGATAAAATTGTACCAAGCTGACCTTTGTATATCTGATTGGTTCATGAAATTATCGAGGGGATTCCCGTTCACCCCCGCTGAGAAAACGAGCTGTTATTCTGGGATAAATTTAGTACGATGCATCAACATATGTATATATATACATGTGCAGATCGATGTATATATACATATATGCGGAATTATATTAGCCCTCGTTGAGACTCGTGAACATATCGCTTATCACACATTATCTGCCTAGCAACTAATCCGAGACTCTTCACACCTTTTTTTTTCGAATCAATTTTATTTTCTTATTGAACGAGGGAAACGTTATTTACTGTATATTTAAAGTTTGCAATTTTATTTCCGGTTAGAGTTTATAATTCATGACAATTCATTCATCATATATACATATATATTATATATATATATAATTTTTATTTTATATATAATTATATATATATAATTCCACAATACTTGAAATGTTCGAAGGGGATAGAATGAGAAAAAGTACTGAAATGAGTGCGCTTGTGCATCACGGTTGAAAATTTTCAGTAATTTGAGAATATTTTTACTTAACGTGACTGAAAATTTTGTATACATTGAAAGCAGTGATTTTGTTGACCATAATTTTTTTTTATGTTATTGAAAATTGTTTTTTCGTCTGCTGGACGTTTTCGTGAACGAAGAAAATTCTTATGGGATGAAATCTAATGGGATGCGTAAGAATTTGAATTTTTTCAAAAACATTGAGCGCCTCAGAAAATAATTATGAAGAATATTTTCATTTATATCTCTCGCACTCATACATTTCTCACATCACTATAAATGCTTCAAGTCAGATATTTTATGTCACCGAAGCTATTTATTTCTACGATATACGTAAAAATTTTCTGATTTTTTTTTTTAATCGAAAGTTTCATTTCTGTCAATCCAGAAAATTATATGTAATCTTTTCATAAACGTTTTATATACAAGTTGAAAGACCTCCAAGCCCCTTTCTCATTTCTCACCCAAGATTAAACAGTTTTTATTTCGTCTATTCCCTTTTCGCTGCGTCAATGAAAACTCGTTCGTGCACACTCGAGGTCTCTCGAGGATTTAATAACAGTCGCCAGATCGATAAAAAAAAAAAAAAAAAAAACAAAAATCTTTCTAATTCATCGGCGTATATCTAAGTGCAGGAAATCCGACTCTCGATTTCTCTCAATCCGGGAATTGAGTGAAGTCATCGATGACAGGGTCCAGAGGGTCATAGACTTATACGACGTGATGGCAAGGTCTCTTTCCATATTAGATATAAAAATAAAAAAAATAAAAAATCCAACAGCACACTTTCACGAATAGTTACAACTTTTCTTCAATTTTCACCATATATCTCTCGATAAAATCGCGTGAAAGTATAAATAACATATTTAGAAATTTCTCGTTAAATTATTTGACATTGAGGCATCATCCTGTCACTTGAATAATATTTTAATTTTTTATTATTTTTCTACGCGGTATAAAATTTCATAAATATAAATAAATAAATAAATAATTTAATTTTCAGCATATATCTCTCGATAAAATCGCGTGAAAGTATAAATAACATATTTAGAAATTTCTCGTTAAATTATTTGACATTGAGGCATCATCCTGTCACTTGAATAATATTTTAATTTTTTATTATTTTTCTACGCGGTATAAAATTTCATAAATATAAATAAATAAATAAATAATTTAATTTTCAGCATATATCTCTCGATAAAATCGCGTGAAAGTATAAATAACATATTTAGAAATTTCTCGTTAAATTATTTGACATTGAGGCATCATCCTGTCACTTGAATAATATTTTAATTTTTTATTATTTTTCTACGCGGTATAAAATTTCATAAATATAAATAAATAAATAAATAATTTAATTTTCACCATATATCTCTCGATAAAATCGCGTGAAAGTATAAATAATATATTTAGAAATTTCTTGTTAAATTATTTGACATTGAGGCATCACCCTGTCACTTGAATAATATTTTAATTTATTATTATTTTTCTACGCTGTATAAAATTTCATAAATATAAATAAATAAATAAATAATTTAATTTTCACCATATATATCTCTCGATAAAATCGCGTGAAGGTATAAATAACACATTTGGAAATTTCTTGTTAAATTATTTGACATTGAGGCATCACCCTGTCACTTGAATAATATTTTAATTTTTTATTATTTTTCTACGCTGTATAAAATTTCATAAATATAAATAAATAAATAAATAATTTAATTTTCAGCATATATCTCTCGATAAAATCGCGTGAAAGTATAAATAACATATTTAGAAATTTCTTGTTAAATTATTTGACATTGAGGCATCACCCTGTCACTTGAATAATATTTTAATTTATTATTATTTTTCTACGCTGTATAAAATTTCATAAATATAAATAAATAAATAAATAATTTAATTTTCACCATATATCTCTCGATAAAATCGCGTGAAGGTATAAATAACACATTTGGAAATTTCTTGTTAAATTATTTGACATTGAGGCATCACCCTGTCACTTGAATAATATTTTAATTTTTTATTATTTTTCTACGCTGTATAAAATTTCATAAATATAAATAAATAAATAAATAATTTAATTTTCAGCATATATCTCTCGATAAAATCGCGTGAAAGTATAAATAACACATTTGGAAATTTCTTGCTAAATTATTTGACATGGAGGCATCACCCTGTCACTTGAATAATATTTTAATTCTTTATTATTTTTCTACGCTGTATGAAATTTCATAAATATAAATAAATAAAAACTTTTCTTCAAAATGAGCTCTTGATTTAGAATAAATAAATTTCTTTTCTCTCGTTTTGTGATATGACGTGGATTACAAAATATTACCGGTTGCTATGGGATCGTTTGAGATCGAGTTTTGAGCACACCTGCTCATTCTCATTCATGTCCGAGTATGTTCCATCAGGTCTCGTTTACACGCCCCCAGGGGGCGACATTCAACACGCAGATGGAGAGAAATGAAGTTTACGAGAAAAAAAAAACGATACAACGAGAGAAATGAGAGGGATAAAAAAGCATCTCGAAAATCGGCTGACTATACTTATACATTATATATATATATATATATATATATATATATATAATATTGTACTCTTAAGAAATAGACTGAAGTATTTATTAATAATAAATAATATATATATATTTATTTCTCATGGTGTGCCATAGAGATTTATGAGGAGAATAAAAAAAAATTAAAAGAACGTGCCGATCTTAGGAGGCGAAAACTTTGACCTGATCCCACAAAAGTGTGTACGTGATATATATATATATAGCTATACAGCGATACAGAAAACCTTAACTCGCTTGGGTAATTATGGTTGAAACACGAGGGAGGTATTCGGGCCAAGTGCAAATGAAAGATAAACACGTAGTGTACCCGAGCAATCCGATTGTCAAGAGAGGTCGTGTGGTAAAAGGCATTTAGGGCCTTATCGGGTTTGCTGGTCGTCTACTAGATAACCTTCACCGTGTTTTGGTGTAATGAAAAGATACTTAAAAATAGCTTAAGAGTAAGATAACTCGAAATTTTTGGGAGGGCATTAAGTATCCAACGCCTCGAGCATCCTGACTGTTTCCGGTTACGCATTTTTTTTTTCGTTCACACGACTTCGTCTCTGACAATGAATAATATTTATTTTTCAGACGATTGTGTGGGGCCCACAAAACGTTGAGGGTTAAAAAAAAAAAAATGATGTTAATCTATAGATGATTATTAACTAAAATACGATATTTTAGGCTTTTGTCAATATTTTGGCATAAAAATTATCTCAAATATGTAGATGAAAAAATAATATGTTTTCAAGAAGTAAAAAAAAATAATGGATTTTACTTGACCAGATGATAAGGGCTGTCAAAGATATTGATTTGTACATTGATCCAATATTTGAAGACTTAAAAATAATAATGTAGGATTTTAATGGTCCGGAGATTTTATCAATCGTACAATGCGAAAAATTTAAATATCGTACAAAATACGATATTTTAGGCTTTTGTCAATATTTTGGCATAAAAATTATCTCAAATATGTAGATGAAAAAATAATATGTTTTCAAAAAGGAAAAAAAAATAATAATGGATTTTACTTGACCAGATGATAAGGGCTATCAAAGATATAACAAAAAAAAACAAAAAAATGACGAAAAATACGAATTTCCAAGCTGCGATAACTTTGCGAACGTTTTGGCGATTAATATTTATAAGGGAAGTTTTGAAAACGTCTCGAGTAGACTCAGAGCATGGAGTTAGTTTTATACAGATATGTCAATAATTTCTATGCTTGAAGGCACCTTGAAAATCGACGAAATCAGAGGCAAAGGTTGAAAAGATGGCAAAAAATAAAACTTTACTCGAAGCCAGACGTTTTTTTTTTTTTTTTTTATCATTTATTTTCCATTTGTCGGATGGGTGAGAGTCAGAGCTGTGGATAAAAATGGAAATCGCACGAGAGAATGTGACTCAAACTTTTCTCAACTTGGGGTAAGAATACGATGAAGAATATAAGAAAAGTGCGAGTGAATTTTCTGGCTCTGGTTAGAGGAGACTAAAACGAGGGTCAAAGTGGCAAAAAAAAAAAATCAAAAATATATGTATATGTACTATATAGCTCTGCACGTTGAAGTGGTTAACAATGAGATTTACACTATTTGCATTTAAGGGGGCACGAGATCCTCCAAGTTTATTGCATCGAGCCCAAAGCTGCTCGTCACCAAATGTGACCAGCTGTTAGCATTTGAGATTTAACAGCAAAAGCTCAGTCGAGATCCAAAGGCTAAATATTTTGTTCCTGCATCCACATGGGAATTCTCGACTGGATCTGTTATAAAACTCCTGATTAGAGTGGGTCAAAACGAGGGTCAAAGTGGAAAAAGAAAATTTAAGAATATGACAGGTGATCGAAATTCATAAAATAATTGATGATTTAATTTCGTACTCAATAAAAATCGTTCCATTTTTATATTTCTTTTATATAAAATTATTATTCGGATTTAAAAAAAAGACTTTTATTTACTCAATTCTACTATATTTGATAATTCACCGAGATGTGAGAAAAAATAGAATGGGTTTGATGGAAAGATTGTGACAACTTTAAAACGTGGGCGTAGCTATATATATGCATGAGTGCTAATGAACTTTCACGTTATCTTAAAACTGTAGAGCTAGAGCGTAGAGCTTTTTATATACGCCAAGCAGAGCTATATATGTGTACTGGAAAAAAAAAAAATACAATTGCCAATGCCAACAAAGATAATAATCGAACTCTTATCGATCGATAATAATCGAAGTCTTATCTTCACTTAGGAGAAGAATAAGAAGAAGAAAATTAATGCTACTACAGGAATATCGAGCGAACAGGAAAAGAGAATTCCATTTTCTCATAAAACTTTTTACAAGGTCATCATAGTCTTAGGAGAGGAAATGACGATAGTGAAAATAAAATGGAAAAAAATTATAGTACTTTGTCTATACGATATCTCGTTTATATCTGATGTCAAGAAAAATCACCTGCTGCGAAAAAAAGTTAAACAATAACGTCATGCGTTGGAAATTCTATTTTTTGAAAAAAAAAAAAAAATATTAAAAAGAGAAAATTTAAATTTAAAAGTATTAAAAAATACAGATTTTTTTTTTTTTTACCAAAAGCTTGGATGTTTGAAAATTGCAAAAAACACGATTTAGTTACAAAAAAAAATAAAAAATCCCAATTCTTCAGAGAAAAATTCTGTGTTTTAATTATTTAATAATATTGAGATACACTCAGTGTCCTTTTTATTGTTATACGTAATATGACACGAGACGTCATGGAAGATTCGGTTCGTTTCACCTCAGCTTTTTTTTCTTTATCTCACTGATTATTCGGTGCTCTACTTTCTATACCAAACAACATAATATTCCGTTGATCGACACACTTTTGCTCTGAAATTTGTCATTAATTTTTATTCACCAAAATAGACTATTAATATTTATCGAAGACAAAAATGTCATTCTGCAGCTTTAATAATTTTAGTACTTTTATATCATTATTTTTATTCATTTATATCTTTAACGTAGTATTTTTATATCATTATTTTTATTCATTTATATATTTAACGTAGTATTTTTATATCATTATTTTTATTCATTTATATATTTAACGTAGTATTTTTATATCATTATTTTTATTCATTTATATCTTTAACGTAGTATTTTTATATTATTATTTTTATTCATTTATATATTTAACGTAGTATTTTTATATCATTATTTTTATTCATTTATATCTTTAACGTAGTATTTTTATATTATTATTTTTATTCATTTATATATTTAACGTAGTATTTTTATATCATTATTTTTATTCATTTATATCTTTAACGCAGTATTTTTATATCATTATTTTTATTCATTTATATCTTTAACGTAGTATTTTTATATCATTATTTTTATTCATTTGTATCTTTAACGTAGTATTTTTATATCATCATTTTTATTCATTTATATCTTTAACGTAGTATTTTTATATCATTATTTTTATTCATTTATATATTTAACGTAGTATTTTTATATCATTATTTTTATTCATTTATATCTTTAACGTAGTATTTTTATATCATTATTTTTATTCATTTATATCTTTAACGAAGTATTTTTATATCATTGATTTTTTCTTCAATTTGGGAAAATTTCTTCCAAATTTTTTCAACGCGTGTGTGGGATACAATAAATTTTCGAATCAGAGGAACCGAGCAATTGGCCCACTGAATACTTAGTCCTCAATAATTAGGAATTTGAGGAAAATGGTTACCCCCTTAAGGAGACGTAAAACATCTTATGTTGTATTTTTTTCATCAAAGAATCACTTGGCCATGAAATAAAATTTCTTCTGCGCCCTTGAATAAGATTATTAGACCGCCCAAAGGCTTATCGCTTTGTGATAACTGCCTGGTGATTCAACGATAAATTTCGAGATATCAATATCGACCAATCGCCATCGTTATAGCGAGTAATATTAATTCTAACATGTGGACATATATCACGATCGTGAGTATCTATGTTGCAAGATCGTTATGAATTATCGTGGAGATGCTTTCATTGAAGGTCTTGATTTTTTTTCCATGTTTGTTTAGAGACGCCCTAATATAAAAATTGCGATGTTTGAGGTCATCGATGATTGACCCGTTTCATAAATGCTCCTAAAAAATTCTCACGATCATACATTTCGAAATAACGACAAAATTTTAGATTGCTATTTGGACACAAATGTTTTAATTAATGTTTATATAATTAATAATTAAAACTGTTTATTTTGACCTCGAACTGACAGCTGACACCCAATTGTATTCTTTAAATTGTGGTAGAATATTTTAATTTGAAAATAAAGCCTGTGTATTGTCAATTTATAATTATTAATTATACTTTCAATTTATAATATGGGGAATGAGAGTCGAAGAGGCTTGAACTGTTTTAATTTTAAGTTCAACTTTGACTCGTCCTCGTAATTGAGGACATACTGTACGTGTTCATGAAACGTAACATGTTTTAATAGCAAATTTTATTTACACCTGTCCCCAGTTATCTTCCATGTTTTTTCTTTTTCCTAAAAATTCTCACGATCATACATTTCGAAATAACGACAAAATTTTAGATTGCTGCTTGGACACAAATGTTTTATTTAATGTTTATATAATTAATAATTAAAACTGTTTATTTTGACCTCGGACTGACAGCTGACACTCAATTGTATTCTCTAAATTGTGGTAGAATATTTTAATTTGAAAATAAAGCCTGTATATTGTCAATTTATAATTATTAATTATACTTTCAATTTATAATTATTAATTATACTTTCAATTTATAATTATTAATTATACTTTCAATTTATAATTATTAATTATACTTTCAATTTATAATATGGGGAATGAGAGTCGAAGAGGCTTGAACTGTTTTAATTTTCAGTTCAACTTTGACTCGTCCTCGTAATTGAGGACATACTGTACGTGTTCATGAAACGTAACATGTTTTAATAGCAAATTTTATTTACACCTGTCCCCAGTTATCTTCGTATACGTCCATCTTTCAGTATTGTATTAAAAAGATATCATATCTCAAGTACAGTCCAGTGTTGGCTAATCTTCTTTTTCGTCATTTCAAAAGTCTAAAGGTATTCCGCAAATGCTTTCGTCAGGATTGGAAATTGTAAATCGTGATACAGACAAAGTGTATCTTATCGTGAATCATATATATGATAAAGATTATTCTATGCCCGTAATTCGCGCACTAGAAAAATTGAAAGAAATAAACTTTGAGTTTTTTTTTTTTTTTTTTCAATTTTATCGAAACATTTTAATCATAAGTGAGGAACGTTAAACAGATTCAATTTAAAGTGAGTATAAAATTCTTGGTGAATTAATTAAAAAAACTTCGGTACGTAAATCCCAAAAACACATTGAGTCAGCTTTGAATCTGATAAAACGAATAATTTAGTATCGAAATGAAACTTTTTTTACATGAAGTAAAATTTCTTCATAAATTATATTTTAATTTTTTTTCATTCAATTTATGTTTGAATTTGCTTCGATCATTTAATAACTTTGTAGTTATTAAATGATCCAAGTTTTGTTAGAAACAAAAGCTTGCCAACAAACTGTTCGAACAGTTTAACATTTTTTTTCAAAATCCAAATTTTTCATGTTTCCAAACTATTTTAATTAAATTACAGATTCTACAATGACGAACGTGTAAAGGAAATTTCTCGGTTATGTTAACTCGTGCTCGTACCTAAAAATAAATTCATGAAAAATCTTTTCTACAACTCAATGACCATTAGAAAGTAATTAAAGTAATTAGAAAGGATAAAAAAATTAAATATCGTTTCAACGAAATTAATTAAAATCACATTTGATTTAAATCAAACACACCAAAAATACACCAAAAAACGTGGATTGATTAATCGACGTTTATCGATATGAAGCTGCCAATACCGAAAACATATTAAATTATAAAGATCAATATGTCGGAAAAGTAGAATTATCGAGACCCTTCTGAGATATTCTTAAGGCTAATGACAAGGGGCCATGCATGATTCTTGAGAAGTTACACCTGTTACATATATATATGCAACATTTGCGTCGATTTTATAGGAGATGGAGGGGATGAACTCCCTCCCTCTCCCTCTCTCTCTCTCTCTCTCTCTCATTGTATCCTTATCATTGCCACAGGACAAACAAGCCGCCGATAAAAAAAATTATCACAGCTTTGCTTTTGAATCGCGGCTTCTCCTAGGCGATCCTCGTTATATTGATCGAGACAGCTATCCGGTATTATGGATAAAAAACGCTAAATGGTAATGTGTGTGTGTGTCTGTGTATGTTTGAGTGTCTGTGTATGTTTGATGGATGTTTTATCTTGTTAATATCGCGAAGACTATACGGAGGGTTGAGAGTGGTGGGGCTGAGCGAGAAATGTGAAAAAGGCGAATGTCTCGTTCGATCGCCTCCATTTCGATGCCGATCATAGTCGTGTATAGTATTAATAATTTATCAACGGTTAATTATAAGTTATTTTAAAGCCTTATTACGATTTTTGTTTGATTTAAACACGGATTTACAAGATCAAAGAAAACTTCAGAGGTACCACGATGTTTTCTCTGCGAGTGTCAATTGTTGCTCTTTTGGCGATTTCACTAGTCGCCAGATTCGATCAAGGTGAGTGTGACTGGATTTATCATGGATTAAAATTATATTCTGTAATGACGATAATTTTGGCACTAAAATTTAAGATAAGGGCTAAGGTTACATTTTTGCCAGTTGATTTTCTAATGAAGATAATTTTGGCACTAAAATTGAAGATAAGGGCTAAGGATACATTTTTTCCAGTTGATTTTCTAATGAAGATAATTTTGGCACTAAAATTGAAGATAAGGGCTAAGGGTACATTTTTGCCAGTTGATTTTCTAATGAATATACTTTTGGGACTAAAATTTAAGATAAGGGCTAAGGATACATTTTTGCCAGTTGATTTTCTAATGAATATACTTTTGGCACTAAAATTGAAGATAAGGGCTAAGGATACATTTTTTCCAGTTGATTTTCTAATGAAGATAATTTTGGCACTAAAATTGAAGATAAGGGCTAAGGTTACATTTTTGCTAGTTGATTTTCTAATGAATATAATTTTGGCACTAAAATTGAAGATAAGGGCCAAGGATACATTTTTCTAGTTGATTTTCTAATGAAGATAATTTTGGCACTAAAATTGAAGATAAGGGCTAAGGATACATTTTTCTAGTTTATTTTCTAATGAAGATAATTTTGGCACTAAAATTGAAGATAAGGGCTAAGGATACATTTTTCTAGTTGATTTTCTAATGAAGATAATTTTGGCACTAAAATTGAAGATAAGGGCTAAGGTTACATTTTTCCAGTTGATTTTCTCTTGACGATACTTTTGGCACTAAAATTGAAGATAAGGGCTAAGGTTACATTTTTGCCAGTTGATTTTCTAATGAATATACTTTTGGTACTAAAATTGAAGATAAGGGCTAAGGATACATTTTTCTAGTTTATTTTCTAATGAAGATAATTTTGGCACTAAAATTGAAGATAAGGGCTAAGGATACATTTTTCTAGTTGATTTTCTAATGAAGATAATTTTGGCACTAAAATTGAAGATAAGGGCTAAGGTTACATTTTTCCAGTTGATTTTCTCTTGACGATACTTTTGGCACTAAAATTGAAGATAAGGGCTAAGGTTACATTTTTGCCAGTTGATTTTCTAATGAATATACTTTTGGCACTAAAATTGAAGATAAGGGCTAAGGATACATTTTTTCCAGTTGATTTTCTAATGAAGATAATTTTGGCACTAAAATTGAAGATAAGGGCCAAGGATACATTTTTCTAGTTGATTTTCTAATGAAGATACTTTTGGCACTAAAATTGAAGATAAGGGCTAAGGATACATTTTTTCCAGTTGATTTTCTAATGAAGATAATTTTGGCACTAAAATTGAAGATAAGGGCTAAGGATACATTTTTGCCAGTTGATTTTCTAATGAAGATACTTTTGGCACTAAAATTGAAGATAAGGGCTAAGGGTACATTTTTGCCAGTTGATTTTCTAATGAAGATAATTTTGGCACTAAAATTGAAGATAAGGGCTAAGGTTACATTTTTGCCAGTTGAGTTTCTAATGAATATACTTTTGGGACTAAAATTTAAGATAAGGGCCAAGGTTACATTTTTGCCAGTTCATTTTCTAATGACGATAATTTTGGCACTAAAATTGAAGATAAGGGCTAAGGTTACATTTTTGCCAGTTGATTTTCTAATGAAGATAATTTTGGTACTAAAATTGAAGATAAGGGCTAAGGATACATTTTTGCCAGTTGATTTTCTAATGAAGATAATTTTGGCACTAAAATTGAAGATAAGGGCTAACGATACATTTTTGCCAGTTGATTTTCTAATTAACACACGTTTGGCACTAAAAGAAGAAGATAAGAATCTCAATCTCACATTAGAATTTCAATTGAAAAATGTCCGTATTACATTGGTTGGACGCTTAAATACTTCTTGCTCATGGTTTTTTGACGGATGACATGGATGAATTTTTAGGCGCTGCCCTACAGTGTCGCGAGTGTTCATCGCTCGACAATAACGATTGCTTGGAAGCGCCAGAAAAAATTGCAATGACTGACTGTTCCGCGCCGCCAGTGACTTCGTTGCCAGAGCAGTCAACGATTCCGTCGACAGTGCCATCAACGATTCCGTCGACAGTGCCATCAACGATTCCATCGACAGTGCCGTCAACGATTCCGTCGACAGTGCCGTCAACGATTCCGTCAACGATTCCGTCAACGATTCCGTCAACGATTCCGTCAACGATTCCGTCAACGATTCCGTCAACGATTCCGTCGACAGTGCCGACAACGATTCCATCGACAGAGCCGTCAACGATTCCGTCAACAGTGCCGTCAACGATTCCATCGACAGTGCCGTCAACGATTCCGTCGACAGTGCCGTCAACGATTCCGTCAACGATTCCGTCAATGATTCCGTCAACGATTCCGTCGACGATTCCGTCGACAGTGCCGACAACGATTCCGTCGACAGTGCCGACAACGATTCCGTCGACAGTGCCATCAACGATTCCGTCGACAGTGCCGTCAACGATTCCGTCAACAGTGCCGTCAACGATTCCATCGACAGAGCCATCAGCGATTCCGTCGACAGTGCCGTCAACGATTCCGTCGACACTGGAGCCGCCCATGGAGCCCGTTGGTAAATTGAAAACTTTTTATCTCAAAAACTTTGTGGTGGGTATATATACTATATATATATATATATATATATATATATATATATATGTATGTATGTATGTATATATGTATGTATGTATCGTTCCGAATAGTTACGTAGACTATATCCAAATAAAAATATAGATTATGGATCATTATATACGAAGGCTAAACACTAGACACTCATCCAGCCCCTCGTGAAGAGCCTTACACTGCACTCAATAGATATTCACACATATACACACAGACACTCACATATAAATAGACACTTAGTCATTTTGAAATTGATTTTTCTATGGAATTTCTCGTGGCTCTTTTGCAAATCATGATAGTGACAGCTCAAAATGTACTTCTTGAGAGGTACACAGAAATTCACACTAACCATCAGAATGACATACAGACACTCACAAAGTGTCATAAAGATTCTCACACAAACGCTCACAGGGAAACTCACACAGACACATAGTCATTTGGAAATGAATTTTTCTATGGAATTTTTCGTGACTCTTTTGCTAATCTTGATAATGGCGGCTCAAAATAAACAGCTGTACGTATTTCGAGTGAAAATTTAATGTCATCGGTACGCCTTAAGCAGCCATTACGTGCAACATTAACGCTCCTTGCAGTCGATTTTTTTTTCCAATTGAAAGACTCTGAGTGCCATTTAGTTTTTTGCCAAATGCAATATATATATATATATTGAAGTTTGATTGAAATTTCTTCGTTTTATTTGATTATTCATTAAGTTCGGGAAAATTATTTATTCAAAGTATAATATTTGCTCTAATGTATATTTTGGTGACAGGAGGTGATGACGATTCTGTTATAAAAAAGCCGGAAGCAGTCCAACTATTCTCCAGATTCAGACGGAACGCCATGTTGGCCCGCGATGAGACAAATCATGTTTGCGTCAAGGCAATTTACAAACGTGAGTTTATCATTTTTAATAAATTTTAATAAATTTTAATAAATTTTAATAAATTTTAATAGATTTTAATAAATTTTAATAAATTTTAATAAATTTTAATAAATTTTAATAAATTTTAATAAATTTTAATAAATTTTAATCAATTTTAATCAATTTTAATAAATTTTAATAAATTTTTATAAATTTTTATAAATTTTTATAAATTTTTATAAATTTTAATATTAATCAATAGAGCCACCGAAATATACAATAAAATTGGCGAGTGATTTTTGTTCTCATGCCGTCGTTTAAATTACAGAGGATGACAAAGAGGTTGTCGTGAGGAGGTGCCTGGAAAAGGGGGCATGCGATAAATTCATCGAAGGTAAAGATGGAGCCAAGTGTTTCGAATGCAACGACAAGGATGGCTGCAATGGTTCATCCCGAATTACCCTTGGCGTTATGTCAATTCTCATTCCTGTGGGACTTGTCACGATTTTTTTCCGATAGACCTCGATTAAAATTTTTTTATAATTTTTCCTCTGTCCCTTTTCTGCGATGCAAAACTTCCAGCATTGCTTGTAGTCTTGAGACACAGCTAAGCCTCGTTCGGTATCTAATCAATATTAAAATTTCGATTAAATCGACTAAGCTGCTTATTTTTTTATGTCATTAGTAACCCAACTAAAAAAAAAAAGCAAAATAAATTTTCCCTCCTTTTGTATGAAGTTTAATAACAAAATGATATGCAGGTTAGTTTGGTAAGATAATTAATAGTGAATAAAAATTATGAGACAAATGGACCAACGAGTAGTCGCAATTTCTTATATATTGAAACTTTATCGATACACAAATAATTATTATCGAGTTGACCCGCCCCCTTAATCATTAATTTAAAAAAAAAAAAAACCCTCGTCAATGAAGTTTTATTGTAAAATAAATTGTAGTGATGCTGTGAGTTTAAGTTTTTAAATATTTCGTGTATATATGATTACTGAAATAAAAGTGTAAAGTTAATTATGTTTAGTATCATCAAGGTCTAAATTGTTGGATCGTTATCGTTATATATATATATATATATTTAAATTTATTTATATATACAGACATATATACATATTTAATATATATATAAACACATATATATGAATATATATATATACGATACGATGTAATAGATGCCTATTAAATAAAATAGTAATACAGTATAAATTACAATAGTATACTAGCCGGCCACATAAGCGAGCTTTTGCCAGAAATAAATTTCCACGTAGCATTAATCTTCGCTTAATGTTATTTTGACATAAAAAAAAAAAACAAAAAAAAATTCCAAAATTGTAATGGAAAATCTGATATTGAATTTCGAGAAAAAATGGGTGAAGAAAAAGTTCTCGAGATGAAACGATTTTCCTCCTTCATTTTTGCAAAGAAATGAAAATCTTATACTTTGATCGTAATTTCCTCGTAGGGAGACGCCAAACGGCTAAAGAATTTTCACTACCAACGCGTCTATATGTACGAGAGTGAAATTTGATTGGCGGGGCGAAATCTCGTAAAATTCCAATATTACGGACGAGCGAACAGAATGGTCTCCTTTTGCCCCAGGGAACGTCGAAAATGTCTCTGCGATTTAAGCTCCAGACTCATCGCACTCGCGCGTGTTATCCTGTTACTTCTTAATATGACGTGGACGTATATTATGTAATGTGATATTTCGCGTATCAGATACAAATTTTGAGAAGCCAAAATAATTACTATGGTCATCGAGCTCTTCTCCTGCCTGAAAAAATTAGATGCCAAAATATATTAATTTAAAAGTAAAATAATTTATATTATTTTGACAGGAAAAAGCACAAGAAAAGTCTATCCCTTGTGTGCTATATATATATTTATTTATATATATATATATATATATATATATTTATGTATTTATATATATATTTATATATATATTTATATATATATTATAAATATATATTTATATATATATTATAAATATATATATATATATATATAATAGAGAGCAAGTACAGTTAGGTATTCATGGACACGTGGAGAAGCTCTCGTGTTTTAATTACACGCACGATAATTAAACTTGACGTTATTGTTGCAGAGAATATGGCACCTCGAGAAAGCAGAATAATGTGCATGAATTGTCAAGCCAAGACTGCTGCTCGTGCCATTTCTGCATATGCTGACACTATACCAATGCCATTTTGGACATTATATATTGTGAACCTATATATACCCGGACTGAAAATTTATTATCGTCCCGGTAGAACGACCAAGTCATATATCATACCTTGCCTAGCTGGCAAAGATTTTTCCTTGCGGTTTATGTGACCCTGTAAAAGTGCCTCGGTGGCTCTTTTAACGTTTTTCAAATTTTCAGTCTCTCCATGTAACAGGACCAATTGTCATTTTTTTGTGGTTACTTTTTTAAAATGAGAGAGATAATTCTGCTGCTTTGTCATGAATATTTTTTACGACACTTTACAGGGAGAAAAATCTGATTGCAAAATGTCACAGATATAAATAAAAAAATCATGTCAAAAAATAATGTTCATAGAAAAAGTGAAATAATTCGTAATATAATTATAGTAATTAGACGTTTATTATTATTAAACTGATCGGTTCTCGTAATTTTTAATTACTCCAACCGTTAATTTCAAATGGACAATAATATTACGAGAAAAATCTATAAATATATTTTGCAACCTGCATGGAATATATTGCTTACAGTATTCGAGCGTAAAATTTAATTATTCTAATCGATATTCAGCATCAATTTTCATCTTGGCGTACAATTACATTTTCGAACGGATAAGGCACAACGACGATTTGTAATTAACGAAATCTTCGTTGGACGCATGAGTGCAGTACTTACTGGTCATTGAAAGGCAAATTAAATCCACCTGCACGCTGCCGCAGGACTACTGAGTGAATCGAGAAACAACGACAAGAGAGAGAAACGAATTTCCAAAGGACCGGAAACGACAAAAATCAATATAAATCATCAAATAATAATAAAATAAAAAATGAATATAAAATACTTGGGCCAAATCTCTATTAAGTAATGACTCAGCTAATTATGTATACAGTAAGAAAATTAATTTTGATATTAATTTACAGCTAAGAAAATAATTAAGATCAAAATATAAAATGTATTGAAAATATTTTTTTAATGGGATTGAGTAAAAGTTAAATACAAATGAATTATTGAAAATGTTTCATTCAAAGTATTTATGACCTCATTTTTTAATTTCGATTATATAATATAATAATAATAATAATAAAAGTTTTATTCAAATTTGAGAAATAAGTTTTTTTTTTAAAGAAAAATTTATAATTCATCATAAAATCAAAAAAAAAGTTATTGTTAAGGATATAAATTATAAAAATTTATTAGGCAGTGATGAGGTAAACGAGTGGGGAAGGTAGATACGCCATTGGTATTAGCTCAAGGTAGGAGTTAATATTTTATTAGTCGAACGAAAAATCAATAGACTCTAACAAGAGTATAAAAAAGCTCGTTGAGAGTGGAAAATAGATTGGAGTGGGAGGAGGTATAGCTAAAGAATCAAAAATCTACCTCGTAATTAAAATTTTTCGTTAAATTAATGTAAAAATATATACGATTCAGTATATAATGAATGAATGAAACGAAAATTTATTGAATTTATTTAATGTAATCAAAACCGAATTTTCTCCTATTTGGATGCGATATTGGATTTAGTAATAAAATATGAGCTGCAAAAACCGAAATAAAAAAATCCATAGAAAATAATATATATCGTATACTTTTGGAGTTTTGTAATTGGGGAAAAAGGGGTCAAATGTAAAAATTGGGTCAAATAAAATAGGAGCAGCGACCGGGCTCTTGATGACCCCAGCGCTCTTCCAGGGGTTTATCTGTCAGCCAGAGGTAAATGTTCTCGGGCTGCTGGTGCTGGTTTCATCAATTTTCTGAGCTCATCCTTGGGTCCACCCGGCGAAGTGGCACGCATGTGCACAGGATTCGTGTGGTGGATCCCTTCTCCCTCAACTATACCGATATAGCTGGCGTTCCTGGCTGTTAGCGATGGTTGTAGAAGCTAGTATAGGATGGGGTATAATTCCAGCACAGATGGAACACACTTTTTATTACAACACTGTAGTTTTTCACTCGTGTGGTGGATTCGTGTGGTGGATCCCTTCTCCCTCAACTATACCGATATAGCTGGCGTTCCTGGCTGTTAGCGATGGTTGTAGAAGCTAGTATAGGATGGGGTATAATTCCAGCACAGATGGAACACACTTTTTATTACAACACTGTAGTTTTTCACTCGTGTGGTGGATTCGTGTGGAGGATATCTTCTCCCTCAACTATGCGGATATAGCTGGCGTTCCTGGCTGTTAGCGATGGTTGTAGAAGCTAGTATAGGATGGGGTATAATTCCAGCACAGATGGAACACACTTTTTATTACAACACTGTAGTTTTTCACTCGTGTGGTGGATTCGTGTGGTGGATCCCTTCTCCCTCAACTATACCGATATAGCTGGCGTTCCTGGCTGTTAGCGATGGTTGTAGAAGCTAGTATAGGATGGGGTATAATTCCAGCACAGATGGAACACACTTTTTATTACAACACTGTAGTTTTTCACTCGTGTGGTGGATTCGTGTGGAGGATATCTTCTCCCTCAACTATGCGGATATAGCTGGCATTCCTGGCTGTTAGCGATGGTTGTAGAAGCTAGTATAGGATGGGGTATAATTCCAGCACAGATGGAACACACTTTTTATTACAACACTGTAGTTTTTCACTCGTGTGGTGGATTCGTGTGGTGGATCTCTTCTCCCTCAACTATACGGATATAGCTGGCGTTTCTGGCTGTTAGCGATGGTTGTAGAAGCTAGTATAGGATGGGGTATAATTCCAGCAGAGATGGAACACACTTTTTATTACAACACTGTAGTTTTTCACTCGTGTGGTGGATTCATGTGGTGGATCTCTTCTCCCTCAACTATACGGATATAGCTGGCATTCCTGGCTGTAGCGATGGTTGTAGAAGCTAGTATAGGATGGGGTATAATTCCAGCAGAGATCGAACACACTTTTTATTACAACACAGTTTTTCACTCGTGTGGTAGATTCGTGTGGTGGATCCCTTCTCCCTCAACTATACGGATATAGCTGGCGTTCCTGGCTGTAGCGATGGTGTAGACGCTGGTATAGGATGGGGTATAATTCCAGCAGAGATGGAACACACTTTTTATTACAACACTGTAGTTTTTCACTTGTTTTATATTTTTCAATCAGCCAAAAAGCCTGCTCAATACTCATGACCAATTTTTTTCCGAATAAAACGAAGCTCTGCCTATTCATATATTCGATCAAATGATCAAATGGCCGAGGGGTAATATGGGACACGTACATTGTTGATCTGGACCAGACGTGCTAACCTGGTGGATCTCTAACCAATCCGTATGAGATTGCATCACCTGTACACAACTAACATTGCTGTTCTATATATATATATATATATATATATATATATATATATATATATATATATATATATATAGAAATATATGGAATATTTAGGCAGCTCGAAAGTGGAAACGCAAACGTCATCAGCTTTAGTGTAGTTCGCCAATTCCACGATTGGATCATGTCCACTTCAGTTTGCTCCAGCTTCGTGTACTATATTTTCCAGAGTTTCACTCTATCGATTCAAATTTTATTACATTTTTTCTGATTCTTCCAAATCAGCCGATTCAGATATAATCAAAGTATGGAAAAATTGAACACGTGACTCGAATTTATGATTATTGATAAATAAAAAATAATAAATAATAATTAAATAACTTTTTTATTTAGCAAATTGATTTTTCCCGAAACTGTCCCGTGTTTTCTGGTGTCCCATCTCTCCTGGCATTGTCGTATACACAGGATATATGACGTGTAGCGTGTTCCTATATATATATATATATGTATGTATATGTCGAAACAGGTGAGTGGAGCGAGCATAGCAGTGAGAGAGAGAGAGAGAGAGTGAGAGAGCGAGAGCGCGAGAGTGGGGCAGGACGAGAAGAGCAGCCATAGAGAGCTCTGCTGGCTTTGAAGCAAGCGCGGGAGGTTCGAGCCCGGCTGGCTCCGTGACGCGCGCTCACGGTCCTCAGTCGTACACTGTCCGCACAAGTGGAAAGACGTGGGTGCGTGAGTTTTCTATCTCCCGCGTGTTTCAGCGTCAATATTTTTAACGAAATTAAACAAAAGCTGATAATTAATTGCGGTTGAAAAAAAAAGGTGCAATTGTGCCAGGGCTGATTGCTCTAGAAAATTGCAAACATCTTATCATCGAGGGAGAGTCACTCGTGTGTTTTGTGCGGAACGTAAAAATTTTTTGTCCAATCGAATATCGAGTGTTTTAATGTGACGTATATTTCGCTTACGAGGAGGAAGAGATATACATAATATTATTGACAAAACAACGTGGAAATACGAAAAATCGAGAGTGACATTTTTTTTTTGTGATGCGTGACCAGTTTTGCTGAGCATTTAAAATCAATTGTCGTATCACGTGCATCGAATCGTGATTCTCGGCGGCCCAAAATCGTTGACACGAGTGGAAGATAAAACGTGAGTACCGACTATTTATTAATTATATACCAATTTTGATATAATAATAATAATAATAACAATAATAATAATAATAATAATAATAATAATAATAATAATAATAATCGTAAATAAGTGTAATAAATTGTATGTGTGTAACCAGAATGTCTGTTATAAATTTGTGCAATCATCATAATCTTTTATGATTTTTGTCTCCTGTCTCATTGTCTGAATGGATTAAGTAGAAACATGGGAAGTACTGAATTTTCGTCATCTCTTGTAAAATGTATATTCTCAAAGAATATATATATATATACATATGAGTATGAATATATATATATATATATATATATATATATATATATGTATATGTATGTATGTATATATATATCATCATCATATAATTTCGAAAAATTCGCACCGCTGCAATACGATAATAATTAAAAAATAATTGCAAAAATTTGACTTCATCAATGTTGCATAAATGACTCTTCCGTTTTTCATGTTGGGATTTTTTTAATTCTTCATTTTCTGGAACTGCAATTCCGAGGACGAGACAAAATGTTGTGGGTTCCCGCGCTGTTAAAATCGCGAGCAGAGATCCGCTGTCCGGATTGCACGAGCTCAGAATGGAATTGTGTGATTTTTTTTTTTTTTCCTTTTTTTTTCTTATCTATATGAGAGAATCAAAACTCGCACGAAAGGAAAAAAAAGTGATAAACAATATGGGATGAATATTGCGCGATATGCCTGATACCGAACATATGACTGATCGAAAAAAAAATTTATCTTAATTAATATTTTGAAGTTAGTAAATTTTTCATTAAATTCACAATGGAAATGGAATTCCAGCTCGTGTAGATATATATGCAAACTCTGCATGATTGCAACTCTCTCCTCCACCTCACAGCAATTAATCGATCGTCAGTGCTCTCGGCCAGTCGTGAGTGAGCTAATTATCCTATCGACAAAGCTCTGGTCCTTTTAAAGCTTTCGTGATTTATAGGCGAATTTAAAAAAAAGGAAAAGAAAAAAAAGGAACAGTTTTTTTTTTGTTTGATTTTGAAAATTTTACTTCCCATTTATAAAATGAATAATTTGCTATGTCGACAAACGACGTTGCAGAATAAAATCATTTCCATGGAATACAAAATCAGTCCAAATGAACTTACCAATAAAATATTTAAAAAAAAGGAAATGAAAAAAAAGGAACAGTTTTTTTTTTGTTTGATTTTGAAAAAACTTCCCATTTATAAAATGAATAATTTGCTATGCCGACAAACGACGTTGCAGAACAAAATCATTTCCATGGAATACAAATACAATCCAAATGAACTTACCAATAAAATATTTAAAGAAAAGGAAAAGAAAAAAAAGGAACAGTTTTTTTTTTGTTTGATTTTGAAAAAACTTCCCATTTATAAAATGAATAATTTGCTATGCCGACAAACGACGTTGCAGAATAAAATCATTTCCATGGAATACAAAATCAGTCCAAATGAACTTACAAATAAAATTAGCAATTTTTTTTTTCTATTCCAGCTATTGGGCGAGTTTAAAAAAAAAGGGTCTCAAAATTTTGTTTCTTTTTGTTTTGGAAATTCTTTTTTACTTCCGATGATTTTTTTTTGTCAAAATTTAACGATTATAGTAACGATAATAATAATAAGAATTAATTACCGTTTTATTTAGCTATTGATACTATGATTATACCCATTCGTTTATTATTATTATTATTATTATTATTATTATTATTATTATTATTTTATTATTATGGTTTATTATTATGATAGTTATCAGAATCCTTTATTCTAATTTCCGGAAATATGAATTCCGGAGCAAAGTGATTGAGCAACTTTCTATGCACACGACAGCAGCCAATATGGAAACTTGAGGAATTGTCCAAATTATCATATATGTTAAGGATTTACGTGAAATATTTCTCGAATAAACCGGTAGGTTTTTATTCCTCCTCTGTTGTTTCAGGCACCTTTCTTTTTACGCGCAATCTCTCCCACGCTAACTCGTGAGAGCCAGAGCTCGCTTTTAAATCGATTCAGTATATATGTATATCTCATAATACGGATATACTTGTGCCCAAGTATATTTATATTTATATTTATATAGCGAGTGCATATAAAGTGCGAGAGCACACCGTCATAATGGGATGAAAGAAAGTGCTCAGCAGAAAAGCATTTCCGGTCTGGAATTAATACATCTTCGTGTACGTTTTCCAGCTCGAACATAATTTAATTAAAGATGATACTTTGGGTCCAGCAATATGTATTTGTGAAAAATAACTATAATGAGGGAAGAAAAGAATTTGGGAATTTGGTCGTAATACTGATATACTTGTGCCCAAATTTATATTTATATTTATATTTATATTTATATTTATATTTATATTTATATTTATATTTATATTTATATTTATATTTATATTTATATTTATATTTATATTTATATTTATATTTATATTTATATTTATATTTATATTTATATTTATATTTATATTTATATTTATATTTATATTTATATTTATATTTATATTTATATTTATATTTATATTTATATTTATATTTATATTTATATTTATATTTATATTTATATTTATATTTATATTTATATTTATATTTATATTTATATTTATATTTATATTTATATTTATATTTATATTTATATGTATATTTATATATTTATATAGCGAGTGAGTATAAGGTGCGAGACCACATCGTCATAATTCCATCAAAGAAAGTGCTCAGCAGAAAAGCATTTTCGGTCTGAAATTGATACATCTTGGTGTGTAGTTTTCCAGCTCGATCATAATTTAATTAAAGATGATACTTCAGGTGGAGGTGCAGCAATACGTATTTGTGAAAATAACTATAATGAGGGAACAAAAGAATTTGGGGGCAAATGGATAATGCATGTAGCATTATCCATTTGCCCCCCCCCCCCATAATCCACAATCCATTATCCATTAACCAATAATAGATAATGGATCGTGTCACGTTGCCCATTATCCAATAATAGATAATGGATCGTGTCACGTTGCCCATTATCAAATTAATGGATAATTCAATCTCATTTCTTATCAGTACCCATTGCTAAAATAATAAATAATAAATTGACTCCGATAAGACATTTTCAAATTACATATTGGATAATGCGATCGAATTTCAATTATCCATTTCGAAACAAACAATCATGGATTTCGAGTCTCATTGCTGACTTTTCAAATAATTAACAATTAAATCAATAATGGATTATTTGCAATTCGTTGATGTACACACTGAGGACCAAAAATACCTGGCGAGAAGTGCCTGTGCAAATGACTGTTGGGGGGTCCAGGCATAGATATATCTGTCAGCTTGGTCATGAGAAAATCTCATAAATTATTAATTAATTCAATATTCATATTTTTACATTACGAATCGATATTTGAAAAAAATAATAATAATAATGAATCAATAATCATTCACGATACTAAACAAATAAAATTTCTGAAAGTTTCCCATCCGAATCTCGATTTCGATCTGTGACCTATATCGATTTTTTTTTTTTCTCACATATCGACCCGTGTACATCGTGGTGGTCGTACAACGTGTGATTATTATCATCACGAATGAAATCGCAAACCCACAGTCCGATAAACTAAAGTATACAAAATATATATACATACATATATATACATATATATACATATATATACATATATATACATATATATACATATATATGTATATATATGTATATATATATATAATACCGATCATGAGTCGGTTTTTCGCCGGTGATTCTGCATAAATGGGGCAATTCTTCATTCTGTACTCTCCCTCGATAGCGCGAGAACGAGACCGGGCACTCTCGAATTTGCATTATGAACGTTCGTTCGTACCGGTTGCGGGATACACAAACATTGCACGTGTGTTAATCTTGATAGGTAGAATGAGAGAGAGAGAGAGAGAGAGAGAGAGAGAGAGAGAGAGAGAGAGAGAGAGAGAGAGAGAGAGAGAGAGAGAGAGAGAGAGAGAGAGAGAGTGGGGGGGGGGGGAAGAAAGAGAGGGGGGGAAGAAAGAGAGGGAGGGAGGGGGAGAGAGGGGGGGGGAGAGAAAGAAAGAGAGAGAGGGAGGGGGAGAGAGAGAGAGAGAAGTCACTCGTGTTGCAAATGATCGAACGATCGATCTGTCGACAAATAAAACGCGACACAATTCTCGTGTAGTTTCTCGTACGATGCAGTGTCACGGAGAGCCCTGACTGCATATAACAATACTAGATATTCAAATGTAATACACAAGCTTACGTCTCGACGACCGTGAATATTTTCTAATCGTCTCCTTATAATCACTGATCTTTTTAAACTCGCTCAATGCTTGATTTTTTTATTTTTTTCTCAACTACATGCAGGAATTAACAATTGCATGAGAATTTTTAGGTGGCTGCACTTGTAAAACTGATCAGTTGAGTTTTGTAATTTGGAAAATGTGATATAAAATCATTTTATGTAGAAATATTATAAAAAATTATAAAAAATATTATAAAAAATTATAAAAAATATTATAAAAAATTATAAAAAATATTATAAAAAATTATAAAAAATATTATAAAATATTATAAAAAATTATAAAAAATATTATAAAAAATTATAAACAATATTTTGAAAAATTCTTGATTTCCTCTAATTTTTTCTCTCCTCCTCCTCCTGCACCTCCCTCTGCTCTCCATGGCATTGCGTCCCCCATGAGAACAAATCTCGCTAAATCTCATTTTTTTTTCTCTCATACATAAACAACAACAAAAAAGAAACGTATAATCCAGAATAGCGCTTTCCTTTATTTATTTTCGCGTTTTGTGTTTGCAAAAAAAAAAAAAAAAAAAAAAAAATGGCGAATTTAAAAAGCACACAAACACGTACGAATGAGGCACAGCCCGAAACGTAAAAAAGAGCGAGTCAGTACGGACGTTTACCCTTAACGTGAGCACGAGGTGTAACTAACCGACCACCGAGTAACGAGGGCTAATTGTTCATTCATTATGTACTTTTTTTCTCTGTTTTTTTTTTTTTTTTTTTTTTTTTTCCTCGTGCTGTCTGCTTTGTACACTTTGCACGGTATACGAGTTTGTGAATCAAAGGCTTGTAGCTAACCCAAAAAAAAAAAGAACTCAAACGATGGTTAATTGTTAATTCATTATATTTTTCCATCTGCCATTAAATATGCACATGTGCCCCCTCCCCTTCCCTCATCACCTCTCCACCTCCACTCACCTCTCCCTTAATTACACGTTGCCAATAACTGTATCGATTTTTCCGACGCCATACATATTTATTTTTTTTATTTACAAATTTATTAACAATTGGAAAAAAAATTTAAAAAAAATTATACTTGGAAATTTACTCAGTGGCTCATTATTATTGTTTCTTCTTCATGAAAATAAATTTTTTAATATTCCCGGTCTCCTCATACATGAAACTTTGTCAAAGTGGCAAAATTACGCGACAGTATGTATTGTGAAATTTTTTTATTTTCCATTTTTATGGTTAAAATTGCCGCCATTTTACATCCGTTCGTTCTATTCAAGCAAAAAAAATATATGGAATGTTCTTGGAACGAAAGAGAGAACGGAAGTTGTTAGTTCCGATTTAATCCAACGCCAAAAACTGGCGTCTGGTTTCGTTCAAATGAGACACCCGATATATAGATCCTCCCAGTTCTTGCACACGGTGGTGGTGGCGACTGCGAGATATTTTTACAACATATATATATATATATATATATATATATATATATATATGTTGTAAAAATATATATATATATGTTGTAAAAATGTATATACATATATACATATATAATATTTATATATATAGTACGTCATATATCCAGCTGTAAAATTGTTATCATATATGGTGTGTATTATCATATTTCGCGTGGAACGTACAGTAAATCGACAAGAAAAAGAAAAAAAAAAGAAATACTCAAGCTTGTACTTTATTCCAATGAATTATGATGATATTTTTCCATTTTTTTTCCTCTGTCCCTGAATTTTATCAGTCTGAAGAATGAGCAAAACTAGCTAACAGCAAAGACAATTTTGTTAACGAAATATTTTCGATACATTTTTCCTCCTACGATCAGTGAATTGACTGATTTAGTAAATATCGAGTGGAGGTCACTCTGTAATTTATGGCCACTAACAAAATTTTATCATTCAAGTGCTGGCTTATAAAAAAATATATATATGTCATATTTTATTTGTCCAATCGTCAATGAAAATAAAATGATTTGAAAAAAAAAATAAGATTTACAAAATTCTTTGTAAGGTTTTATGTCGACATTAAAAATATTCTCAATAGTCAGAAATAAATTTTTTGAGAAAAAGAATAATTTTCTGAATAAAAAAATATGACGTAGAAGAAAATTTCCATTTTATTAAATTTTCGTGTAATTCCACGCGTGAAGAAAGATTTGACAAGAGACACGAGCAGCAAAAGCTTTTTCATCATTTTTATAAAATCGAAAAATATTTTTGTCCCCACAATATTTTTCGTCATGCTGGGCGATGGAAGAAGGAAAAAAAATATATATATGTCACATTTTATTTGTCCAATCGTCAATGAAAATAAAATGATTTGAAAAAAAAAATAAGATTTACAAAATTCTTTGTAAGGTTTTATGTCGACATTAAAAATATTCTCAATAGTCAGAAATAAATTTTTTGAGAAAAAGAATAATTTTCTGAATAAAAAAATATGACGTAGAAGAAAATTTCCATTTTATTAAATTTTCGTGTAATTCCACGCGTGAAGAAAGATTTGACAAGAGACACGAGCAGCAAAAGCTTTTTCATCATTTTTATAAAATCGAAAAATATTTTTGTCCCCACAATATTTTTCGTCATGCTGGGCGATGGAAGAAGGAAAAAAAATATATATATGTCACATTTTATTTGTCCAATCGTCAATGAAAATAAAATGATTTGAAAAAAAAAATAAGATTTACAAAATTCTTTGCAAGGTTTTATGTCGACATTAAAAATATTCTCAATAGTCAGAAATAAATTTTTTGAGAAAAAGAATAATTTTCTGAATAAAAAAATATGACGTAGAAGAAAATTTCCATTTTATTAAATTTTCGTGTAATTCCACGCGTGAAGAAAGATTTGACAAGAGACACGAGCAGCAAAAGGTTTTTCATCATTTTTATAAAATACAAAAATATTTTTGTCCACACAATATTTTTCGTCATGCTGGGCGATGAAAGAAGGAAAAAAAAAATATATCATACGATTTTTTTATTTATTTTGCCAACGATGGATCGATCTTACTAACGTGCACATATATAGGAAGAATAAAAAAAAAATTGTAGGGCAGATGCGACGATTTATCTTTGCCGGTTCATCCACTAAATTTTTCAGATAAATCTCTTTGACCCTCGCCCTTTGCAAGCTTTAGAAATAATGAAACACATTTGTTTGCTTAACGCATGTGAATTTTTTTATGGGTGTGTGTGTGTGTTTATGTGGGTCAGTCAAGTCACAATGAATGATGATGGACGAGCTTACAAATCGAAGCGACGAAAAAAAAAATATATATCACGCGCGAGTCATCGTTTGAGATTTAAAGAACGAAGTGCTCGCGATTATGGGCGTGTAGGCCAAATTACCCCAATGATCCAATTATGACGCATAAAAATTTTACCTCCACTCAGAATCTCACTAATCACTCAATTGTTTACTCCAATGACGTTCCGAGCCCGTTTCGTCAACCCGAAAAAATATAACAATTTAAACGAGAGTAAAAAAAAAATATTCATTAGCAGGAACGAGTAAAAAAAAATCTGACGAGAGAAAAAACTCGAGACGATAAATGAAATTAATTAATTTTGTTTTTATCCCAGAATGCAGCACAAAAATTTTACCTCCACTCGGAATCTGACTAATCACTCAATTGTTTACTCCAATGACGTCCCAAGCCCATTTTGTCAACCCGAGAAAATACAACAATTTAAACGAGAGTGAAAAAAAAATTCATTAGCAGGAACGAGTAAAAAAAAATCGAGACGATAAATGAAATTAATTAATTTTGTTTTTACCGCAGAATGTAATGGAATTTTATACTTAACGTGGGAATAATGAAAATATTTTATATTCAGGTGAAATTTAGAAAAATAATTTCATGTTTAAATTCCTCGATAAAAGCCTGGGATCGTTATCGGTTATCGGACATTCTGTGTGTGTGTGTTGTGTGTGTAATGGTGAAAACTGGACTCGAGAAGATATATAAAAGCGATTACATATGAATCATGCAAGCTTTTTACCTCTCGTTTGTACTGTATAGTTTACATGTATTTATATATCTATATAGATGTGTAACCAGCAGGCGACGATTTATTCGCTTTTTATATCGTCATAAATAATAAATCCACCTGCTGTGTTTGGTCATTTATGTTGTATTTTTCTTCAGGGCTAATTTTACATGAAATTGTAACAGTTTTCATCGAAATTTTTTTCTCATTCGTAATCAGTGAGAATTTTTCTCGAATATCATCTTCAACCCTATAGTAGTGGAGAAAATGAAGTTTTTTCATTTTAATTGTATATAGTGTTTGTACATGTATTTATATATCTATATAGATGTGTAACCAGCAGGCGACGATTTATTCGCTTTTTATATCGTCATAAATAATAAATCCACCTGCTGTGTTTGGTCATTTATGTTGTATTTTTCTTCAGGGCTAATTTTACATGAAATTGTAACAGTTTTCATCGAATAATTTTTCTCATTCGTAAATAGTGAGAATTTTTCTCGAATATCATCTTCAACCCTATAGTAGTGGAGAAAATGAAGTTTTTTCATTTTAATTGTATATAGTATTTGTACATGTATTTATATATCTATATAGATGTGGAAAACCAGGCGACGATTTATTCGCTTTTTATATCGTCATAAATAATAAATCCACCTGCTGTGTTTGGCCATTTATGTTCTATTTTTCTTTAGAGCTAATTTTACATGAAATTGTAACAGTTTTCATCGAATAATTTTTCTCATTCGTAATCAGTGAGAATTTTTCTCGAATATCATCTTCAACCCTATAGTAGTGGAGAAAATGAAGTTTTTTCATTTTAATTGTATATAGTATTTGTACATGTATTTATATATCTATATAGATGTGTAACCAGCAGGCGACGATTTATTCGCTTTTGATATCGTCATAAATAATAAATCCACCTGCTGTGTTTGGCCATTTATGTTCTATTTTTCTTTAGAGCTAATTTCACATGAAATTGTACCAGTTTTCATCGAAATTTTTTTCTCATTCGTAATCAGTGAGAATTTTTCTCGAATATCATCTTCAACCTTATAGTAATGGAGAAAATAAAGTTTTTTCCAATCGTAATCAGTGAGATTTTTTTTTCTCGATTAGTGTCTTCAATCGTATAGTAATGGAGAAAATAAAGTTTTTTTATTTTTTTTTCCCGAGACGCTATAAGTATCGATCTATTTTTCCCCATGATTAAAAAGTAGCTGCTATCTCTATGACTAAAAAATTTCCACAAAAAGTTTCCTAAAAACGAATCCATTTCCCAATGGCTAGGTCAATGATCGGTACCGTGACAAACAGTTTTTTTTTTTTTTATACACAGATAGATAAATTGATATATACCGTGACAAACAGTTTTTTTTTTTTTTATACACAGATAGATAAATTGATATATATATATCAATTTATCTATCTGTGTATTAAAAAAAAAAAAACTGTTTGTCACGGTAAAATATATATATACAAAGTGAATTCCATTCTCGAGATAAAGTGCTGCACCAAAGATTAAATCACAATCGATTGGAATTTTCGTTTAACTCGAATATACATTCTTGCTAGTCTCTTTAGCTCCTGTCGATAAAGCACCCAGTGTATATTAACGGTCGTGATTCAACAGAGACCTAGCCTCGTTTTTCACCCTTCGAAAAATTCGAGAGACACACACGATGTGTGTTGTGCTCGCGACTGAAAGATAACCGCGAGAGTTTGACGATATTTAGGTCGATCTAGAGCCTCGTATAAAATGTTGTGAGAAACTTTGATATCAAGAGATAGAGAGAGAGAGCGAGAGAGAGAGAGAGAGAGAGAGAGAGAGGGAGACACAGGGGGGAGAGAGAGAGAGCGAGAGAGAGAGAGAGAGAGAGAGAGAGAGACAGACAGACAGACAGTGAGAGAGAGAGGCTGGTGGAGTCGCTAAAGAAATATATAAATGTATACAGGTATATAAAGCATTTACTACGACGACTATACGAGATATATAGTCGTCTGAGAACGTGGCGTATTCAGCACGTGTGATACGATATTCGAGAACGATTAATTGCATTAATTTTTTGTTTATCGATCAATAATGAACTATCGTATTTTTACGAATTCTCGACGAACCCCGAAAGGCAAAAATACGAGAGCAATTTTGTAAAAGTCTTCGGCTGACTGTGATAAAAATGATGTGACTGAATTTTTATTATTTCTTTAAAATTTTGCAATCAAGATTTTTTAAAGGATACATCACGTAACGTTTTAACGCTGAAAAACAAAGGAAGAATTTTATTTGACAATAAAGTCAATTTTTCATCGACACCTAATGACAAAATAATATAATTATTATCATAATATAAAATCCTCAAAATTTGTAAATATATAATACACAACCGAAATATAAAATCACGTAACGTTTTAACGCTGAAAAACAAAGGAAGAATTTCATTTGACAATAAAGTCGATTTTTCATCGACACGTAATGACAAAATAATATAATTATTATTGTAATATGAAATCCTCAAAATTTGTAAATACATTATATTTTTTAAACAGGTATATATATATATATAATATTATATTTCCGGTTATCGTCAATGTGTGCGTACAAACAAAGTTACGATAGACAACCGAAATTCCCTGCACCATTTGCATTTATTCCAATTAAAAACGAGTCTTAATGGAGAGACTCGAACGGTCTGTAATCACGTTTAATTTTTTTTAACGGCCCACCACAGGCTTGACTGCCTCTGTACTAGTATTCTATTAATTATATTGAGGATGTTCCGAGCTGAAAAAAAAAAAAAAAAAAAAAAAAAAAACACATTAGTGTGAGAAGAAATGAGAAGCTATTAAAAAATTTCAAAGTAACTTCCATTTAGACTCATTAGCGATGCAGGAATATCCTTTGCTATTATTAATCGTGCTCCGGGTGGTGGGCGAGTCTAGAACGCAAGAGCTAAGAATTCTTACACGCATGCCTGCATCCTGCCATGTGCATCCAGTACTACCGAGTAATATATTGCATATGTATATATATATACATATATATGTTTTACTATATATTCAGTATGCAATATATATATATATATATATATATAAATATATGCAAAAAATATATATATGTTTTACTTTATAAGTATGCAATATATATACATATATAGTTAGCTGTGGTGGGCGCTGCATGGAGCGTGACTTTGCTTATGTTACACTTACACCTTCGGGGGGCAGTAAAGCCACCTATCTAATTAACTGAACAAGACAAGGTGAGACTAGAATACGAAGCTGTGCGGTGCAAAGACACACAGGCCGAGTCCATTTAATTTTATAGAGAATTTTAGTCTGGTAAAAAGGACGTAACATTATTTTTATACAATAAACGGAGTAGATCAACTTTCCTTTTGCGTTAAAATATACATTTTTCTAATACAAAATCTCTATGAAACTCTATGAAAAAAGTTGAGTTGATTATATTTAATATATTTTTCATATAATGCATATATTTTTCATATAAGTCCAAAGTTTTGGCCACCCACATTAAAGCAAGCGTAGATTTTAATAATGTAGATTGTGAACGTAGATTTAAAAAATCGTAGATTTAAAAGGGAGTAGATTTAAAAAAAGGTAGATTAAAAAAAACGTAGATTTAAAGAAGCGTAAATTTAAAAAACGCAGATTTAAAAAATCGTAGATTTAAAAAAACGTAGATTTAAAAAGTCGTAGATTTAAAAAAACATCGATTTAAAAAAGCGTAGATTCAAAAAAACGTCGATTTAAAAAGTCGTAGATTTAAAAAAGCGTAGATTTAAAAAGGTGTAGATTCAAAAAAGCGTAGATTTAAAAAGGAGTAGATTTAAAAAAGCGTAGATTTAAAAAGGAGTAGATTAAAAAAGCGTAGGTTTAAAAAAACGTAGATTTAAAAAAGCGTAGATTTAAAAAAACGTAGATTTAAAAAAACGTAGATTTAAAAAGCGTAGATTTTAAAAGGCGTAGATTTAAAAAAACGTAGATTAAAAAAAACGTAAATTTGAAAAAACGTAGATTTAAAAAAACGTATATTCAAAAGAACGTAGATTTTCAAAAACGTAGATTTAAAGAAGCGTAGATTTAAAAACGCGTAGATTTAAAAAAACGTAGATTTTAAAAAACGTCGATTTAAAAAAACGTAGATTGAAAAAAACGTAGAAAAAAATAAATCATCGTAACCGTGACAATTATTTTTCAATTATACACAGCGAGATCTTATTTTATTTCGCACATGGACATTTATATTCTTTATTCATACCGGCAAAATGCAATTTTAATGTTCTACGTGCACGTTATTCTCGCTTTGTATTTGCATGTTCGATAGAGAATTCACGCGTAGGCGATATAGAATATGAGAATTGCAAAACGGTGAGACTCATGCACGCGCGCTAGGAGTTCCCTTCACGCATCAGGCACACGCAAAGCCTTAAATATGTCACGTTGGTCAAAGGTCATGAGCGACGCTCCTACTAATGGGGCCTCATCTTGTTTTTCCTTGTCCCTCGCCAGTTTCTCGTTCCCATCAACTCAACCGGAGAGTATTTACTACTCCATCCCCCCTCCCACACCCCTCAAATATATTTCACGCTGGATAACGTCCATACACACTACGATATCTACGAGTAAAATATCTTCACGCCGGATCAAAGCTTTCCACTTTTTTTTTTTTTTTTTTTTCTACCACACTCATCCGGCAAACGATTCGTGAAAGTCGATGACGTTCGGTGCTGGTCTTGAAACAATTGACACTACTAGTGACTCATTGTTACATATATATATATATATATATAACGTGCATTAGGTGTATATATATATATATATATATATATATTTATATATATATATATATACACCTAAAGTACGTATAGCTATAAAAGTCTGTACTTAGAGACTTCATCATCGCTTAACGGACATTTAAGTATTTTTGACTTCACGCTTTGCCCCTGATATGACCTTGATGCGTGTCTAATCTGACCTATGTCATGTAAGCCATCTGGAAAAAGGGATGGGCTCTATTTGAATGAAAAACCAATCGAAATTAATGTATATGATGACGAGTGTAAAACAAAAAAAAAAAAACAGAATAGAAATTGAAGGATGAAGAACGAGATTTGTAAATCTAACGGGTTTCTTGATTCTTTCAGCACATTTTTTATTTCATCAGTTCAAATCGCGACGTTTGGCAATTAACTAAATAATGAAACAGAAATACTCAATAGATTCGTCTGTATAATTTTTGAAAAATTATTTCGTATTTTTTTATTTTTATTTTGCAGATATGTAAATATGAAATATGGTAGAAATTTTCATAAAATTTTGTCTGTTTGTTTGTTTGTTTTTTTAATGATTTAATTTTGTTAATGCTGGGATTTTTTTTCAAATTTTAAATTTTAGTGTAAATCCAAAAAAAAAAAATCTTCTCTTCATAATGCGTATGGGAATTTATCTAGTGTGGGAGCAGGGAAATTTTATAGCCTAGAACACATCGAGAGGCAAAAATATTGTCTTTGGATATTCTACTCACGCAACTATATATATACGCCTTTATAATACTGTACATTTTGCTATAGTATACATATATATATATATATATATATGTATATATACGTGCGCCTTTATAATACTATACATTTTGCTATAGTATATATATACATATACATATATACATATATATATATATATATATATATACGAGTATGTATGAATATGGTATCGTGCACAGAGAAAGAGAGATAGTCAAAGACACGCACTGTAAATGCAAAACTTACGAGTGCAGAAAAGCGGACCTGTCCAGCGTGTAATTTGCAGGCATAACGTGCCCCAACGACGTATTACCCAGCAGCCGATGGAAGTAAACCCCAGTATGCCCGGTGCATTGCACGAGAAAATATGGGCGGAGGAGAGAGCAATAGAGAGAGAGAGAGAGAGAGAGAGAGAGAGAGAGAGAGAGAGAGAGAGAGAGGGTGGGAGCGATGGAGGGATGGGGGGAGGAGGGGGAGAGCAGAAGAGAGGGAGAGCGTGAGAGGGAGGGATGGAGAGAGGGGGGAGAGAGAGAGAGAGAGAGAGAGAGGGAGGGGGAGAGAGAGAGAGAGAGAGAGGGAGGGAGGGAGGGAGGGGGGAGAGAAAGAGAGAGAGAGAGGTAAAAGAGAGCCGGAGGACCACGATCTTCGCTGGTCTGCATCAAGCACGCAGGTACCATGTACGTCGAAAAGTTTTCAATGAAATTGACCGGTTCCGTACAATGACTGCTGAAGGAGTCTCGCGACGAACAGCCTGGCAATCATTGTAGCGACCAAGTCAATTTCATCGTAAGACATGCAAAGTTTCTCTCAGGTCCGAGCGCGCTCGGTTCTCACAGGGATAAGAGAAGAGGGCTCGCGAGAAAGAACGATGAGCCAGAGAGAAACGATAGATAGCAGCAGCGAGGGACAAACATGCGAGTACAGAACCACAGAAAAAGGTCACGAAGAAAAACAAAAAAAATTGACGAAGAAAGTCTCAAGTCTCGTAAGGTGAATGTCCCAATTAGTGACCATACAAGGTTTACATTCAGCTCGTGAAGATCGATATTTGTTATCATGGTTATCGAAGAACAATTTTTTTTACAATTAAATTTCATTTTCGATTCCAAAAAAAAAAAAACTGCAAAAAAATCCCATCTCATTGTCACTGCTCGATTTTTAATAATAGCATCAAGCATTACTATTAGCTGACATTAGCATTAGATAAAAAAAAATAACCCTTATTTCTATCATTAATTTCAGTGTCCGTTTCAGAAATAAAGCTGAAAAAAATTCCATCGCATTGTCACTGCTCGGATCTTTAATAATAAAGGTCATTCAACTTACATCCCATTTTTGACCCTTTGAGCCTAAAAATCCCCACAAAAAAAAACGCAACCCTGTTAGGCAAAAAAATTGGGTAACCTCAATTAACTTTAACTCAGTTTTAATGCCATTTGGGAATCTGACTCCCTTTTCCTTCTTTTCGTCCCTTATCTTTGCTCACCTTTTCCTCTATCCGACTGTAACTTTTTTCCTACGATTTTTTTCGCATTCTCACTGCTCAATCTTTAATAACAAAGGTCATTCAACTTACATTCCATTTTTGACCCTTTGAGCCTAAAAATCCGCACAAAAAAATACGCAACCCTGTTAGGCAAAAAAATTGGGTAACCTCAATTAACTTTAACTCAGTTTTAATGCCATTTGGGAATCTGACTCCCTTTTCCTTCTTTTCGTCCCTCATCTTTGCTCACCTTTGACCTCTATCCGACTGTAACTTTTTTCCTACGATTTTTTTCGCATTCTCACTGCTCAATCTTTAATAACAAAGGTCATTCAACTTACATTCCATTTTTGACCCCTTTTGAGCCTAAAAATCCGCACAAAAAAATACGCAACCCTGTTAGGCAAAAAAATTGGGTAACCTCAATTAACTTTAACTCAGTTTTAATGCCATTTGGGAATCTGACTCCCTTTTCCTTCTTTTCGTCCCTCATCTTTGCTCACCTTTGACCTCTATCCGACTGTAACTTTTTTCCTACGATTTTTTTCGCATTCTCACTGCTCAATCTTTAATAACAAAGGTCATTCAACTTACATTCCATTTTTGACCCTTTGAGCCTAAAAATCCCCACAAAAAAAAACGCAACCCTGTTAGGCAAAAAAATTGGGTAACCTCAATTAACTTTAACTCAGTTTTAATGCACCATTTGGGAATCTAACGAAAGTAACAAGACAAGTACAACAACAAAAATCGAGGAGGCATATTGAGATGAGTCACAATGTGTCACCTCGATTTTTTTTCTTTGCAAGGATAATTTTTATTTTAACAGTTAACTCCAAGAATCCACTCGGTTTATCTCGTATGCAAAGTACATGAGTTTGCATCGCGAAATGAGAATCGAGTGCAGCAAAGAGGTAAATGTATACATGGGGGTGGGGGGGAGGGAGCATTCTCGCGATCGTTGCAAAACTCCCCGAGGCAAACTTTTGGTTCGTTGACCCAAACTCTTTTGCTCCCTTCTTCTTCCTCCGATTTCTCCCTCTGTCCTTCATTCTCGACCCCTTTGGTTCTCTTCTGGCTTTCCTTCGGTCCTTCGGCTCGAGCAAACCCGAACATCTTTCGTTTATTTCATTTTTTCTTCCCACCCTTTTCCTCTTACATCTCTGAGAAGGTTCTGGGCATTGCTCAGCCGCAACTCGTTTTTTATTTTTTTATTTTTTATTTTTTTCTCATCGACCGCAAAGTTTGCTACGTAAAAAGAAGAAGAATCACTGGACGATGTTTCTTGTAACCCACTTTTTTGCACGAACTCGTCGCCTCGTGGGCCTTTTCAAAACTTCACGATTCGTTGCCGGCAATGAAAAATACCACGACGACGATAATTCCACCACGACGATATATATGCCATAGAGAGTAAATGAATTCACCGGGGGGCAGGGGGGGGGGGGGGAGGAAGGAACGTGATGAAAAATGACTGTCTGGAGGACGAAGTAAATTGATCGACCCATTTATTTTTGAATTTTTCCGAGATACTACCTGATCATTTTTAGTAAAAATGAAAACCGAAACTGCTTGAACTTCATCTTGGATATTCTTAAATTTCATGGCACCATCTTTGGTTCAATTTTGCTATGGTAAAATTTACAAATCGAATCTTGTGTAGCATTAAATGATAAAAAAGTATATAGAACTGAAAAAATATCGTACATGGGTTGGTTGGTCTTTTCTACTGTCTTTGTTGCAATTAGATAAAATCCTGAAATCCTGAAACTCTGAAATCCTAAAACCCTAAAACCCTGAAATCCTAAAGTTCTGAAATTCTGAAATTCTGAAATTCTGAAATCCTGAAACCCTAAAACCCTGAAATCCTGAACTCCTGAAATCCTGAAATTCTGAAATTCTGAAATTCTGAAATCCTGAAATCCTGAAATCCAGAAATCCTGAATTCCTGAAATCCTGAAACTCTGAAATCCTAAAACCCTAAAATCCTGAAATCCTGAAATTCTGAAATTCTGAAATTCTGAATTCCTGAAACCCTGAAACCGTGAAATTCTGAAATTCTGAAATCCTGAAATCCTGAAACCCTGAGATCGTGTCACATAAAATAATCATAAAAAAATATAATGCCTGTATATTACGATAGAAATTTGTTTTCTTCAACAATTATCATAAAATGGTAATTACTGGGATCAGTGGATAGATGGGGGGGGGGGGGAGGGGGGAGGCTTATTAATATTATTTTAGCTTATCGTCAAAATGACTTGAATGATTTTTGGAGGCGAATACATGACAATTTTTTTTTTTAACGCTTTGAAGATTTATATTCAAATGTGTGAAAAACTTTTATTTCTCTTGACAAAGTTCGATGTTTTATATATATATATTTATATTTATTATTTATTATTATATATATATATATATATATATTTATATATATATATATATATATATTTATATTTATATTTATATTTATATATATATATATAAGAAGCGAAGAAACCCAGTCGCTTATCTATGCGCGATATATACCTCTTTATATGGAAATGTCAATTCGTGAGGAAACGAGATGTAGCGACGTCGATTGATCGTTTCTGAATGCAAGATAGTGGATGGAAGGAGTATATACAGAAGCGATTTCCTGTTTGCGCAAATTCGTGATACTCACGCCGAGTGTCGATATTCTGTATGAATTTACCTGGCGATTCCATGACTCGCGTTATACATACACACATATATATATATGTATATATATACATATATATATATATATATAAATGTGTATATAACGCGAATTTATATATATATATATGTGTATAACGCGAATATATATATATATATATATATATATATATATATATATATATATATATATGCGCACATCGATATAAAGACTGTCGATCGATCAATCGTCTTGATATTCGTTCCTCCATCAGCGTCTCGTTTCGCGTAATGGATGAGTTCTTCGCTCTTTATTCATCGTTATAAATTTCCTCATAAACTTCATTCTTTGTCAGTATATGTTTGACTTTTGACCTCAATATATTTAAAAGTTTTTTTTAAAATAATTTGTATCGAAAATTATTTGAAATATTAATTTTATTCGAATGTTTTGTATTTATTTATATTTTGTATTTAATATAATTTAGAAAAGAGTTTCTCGGATCTATAATGCGAACGGGGTCGTCCTCTTTTCTCTATTCAACGTGCTAGAATTTTTTTTTTTTTTTTTTTTTTTTTTCTCTTTTACATCCAGACTCTGACTCTCGTGCGAATTTTCAACTCTCGCATAATATCCCATAAGTCTAAATTCCACTGTTATGTACGTTCTTGGTTCGAGTGTGCCCGTGTACGCGCCGCTGCTCGGTCGAACCTCTTTTGTTTTCACATCTCTCAGCGTGCTTCAACTCTCTCTATCTCTCTCTCTGTGTGTGTTCCTCCTTTTGTATTTCACGTCCTCTCTTGTTCTATGCCGAGCCGCAGCGAACGGCGGGAGCTCGCTTTGGCCTTTTTCTCTTCTCGAGTCAAAGTTCATGGACGAGGTGGCTCTTTTTATTTTATTACCGCGATGTTTGAAGTCTGCTGTGTGTATTCCATCGCTATTGCTTCTTTCACCTATATCGAGGCCAATTGAATAATAATAATAAATAACAAAAAAATAATATTCGAAATCCATTTGGGTGAAATAGAAATAAAACGTTGAGCATCAGCCTCAAATTTATAGTGAATTTTGAGAGAATTTTGAAAAACCATCAAAGATGGAACACTAACGTAACTTTTTTGATAAATTGATTTATCGAGACGCTTTTGTCATTCTTATCTCATTTAAATTTAAAAAAAAAACATACGAACGATGAAAAAATAGTTACCAGAAGAAGTCAAAGTTCATGGACGAGGTGGCGCTTTTTCTTTTATTATCGAGATCTTTAAAGTCGAGGCCAATTGAATAATAATAATAAATAACAAAAAAAGAATATTTGAAATCCATTTGGGTGAAATAGAAATAAAACTTTGAGCATCAGCCTCAAATTTATAGTGAATTTTGGGAGAATTTTGAAAAACCATCAAAGATGGAACAGTAACGTAACTTTTTTGAAATATTGATTTATCGAGACGCTTTTGTCATTCTTATCTCAGTTAAATTTAAAAAAAAACATACGAACGATGAATGGATCTCGATGAAAAAATAGTTACCAGAAGAAGTCAAAGTTCATGGACGAGGTGGGGCTTTTTCTTTTATTAACGAGATGTTTAAAGTCGAGGCCAATTGAATAATAATAATAATAAAGAACATTTGAAATCCATTTGGGTGAAATAGAAATAAAACTTTGAGCATCAGCCTCAAATTTATAGTGAATTTTGAGAGAATTTTGAAAAACCATCAAAGATGGAACAGTAACGTAACTTTTTTGACAAATTAATTTATCGAATGGATCTCGATGAAAAAATAGTTACCAAAAGAAGTCAAAGTTCATGGACGAGATGGCTCTTTTTCTTTTATTATCGAGATGTTTAAAGTCAAGGCCAATTGAATAATAATAATTAATTTAAAAAAAAACATACGAACGATAAATGGATCTCGATGAAAAAATAGTTACCAGACGAATCGGTTTTAAATACACGAAAAATAATTCTCGATGGTACAAATAAGTTCCCATGGAAAATGGCCATAGACAAAATTTGCCTTTTTCATTGTATTATCTCTGGCTTCTTCGCTATATATATATCTACGTCTATTCACTCCCTATCGATGGAATTATGAGAATGTAAAATCGTCCAAGAAAGAGGGCTGATTGATTGAATAGAATTTTACGAGGAGGGCATTTATTTAATCCTTAAAATTAATGACTTTCCCACGAAAGGGTACTAACGAGCAGCCAACGAAAGTTAGTCCAGTCCTCTCCTTCGCATAAATGGGCTCGAGATAAAATATAGATATATCTCATGGCTGATATGCCATAAGGGCGTATGAGCTTTTTATACCCATTGGATATACGCCCTTATATGATTTTAAACTCGTGATACATTATATACATACATACATATATATATACATATACATATATATATACATATATATATAAATATAAATATATATATATATATATATATATATATATATATATATATATATATATATATATATAGCTACTACACCTCCATAGTTATAGGTGTGCTCACGTTGATGGCCACAAACCTTCGTTGCCTCTTTCACGATGGACGATAACCAAGCCTGACGTGCTTTGCATTCTTTGCCCATGAATCGACCCTTTTGCCCCCTCCATCTTTCATTGGCTCCCTACGGGCTCAACTCTCCCTTTTACTTATTTTCGTCCCTCATCTTTGCTCACCTTATCCTCTATCCGACTGTAACTTTTTTCGTACTATTTTTTTTTTCGTCTCCCTTTTCCTCCTTTTCATTGAAAAAAAAAAAAAAAAAACCCCACGCGAGACAAGCAAATTTATCAAATTCTCAATTTATTCTCATTTTATTTGAATAAAATTTCTTCGTGTAAAAAAATTTTAAAAAATGATTCCAATAAAATAGAGCATTTTTTTTTTCGAAGGACGATCGTCCTCGTATGTTGTCCTTCTGTCGTCAGATCGTAAAATTATTCTCAAATTCTCACCTCGTCGCACATACATGTATGAATCATCATCTTCGGAATTATTCATTTTTTTCATCTTTTTTTATCATTCTAAAATTTATTCTCAAATTTTTCTTTTTTTATATATGGCGTCATGATACTTTTTTTTTTTTTTTTTTTACGAGAGCGAGGCAATAAACATTCCGAGAATACTCCCCTGGAGCAAAAGAGAGGAGGGAGAGAAAGAGCGAGAGAAGAAATTCTATGCATTTTAAAATATGCTGTTCTCGTTAAATATTTTCGTTACGATAAAACAGCTGCTGCTGGCTGTATCGCAAAACTGGGTGAGAAAGAGGGACGAATTTTAAAACCATTTCTTGCTCTTTTTTCTCTTTCTCTCCCTCAAGGGTGTGCGTTGGTGAGAGAGGGGGAGTGAGAGAGAGAGAGAGAGAGAGAGAGTTCTCGTCTTTCCTCTTTATATTCTCAATCTCTTAATTCTTCATCTCTTTGTGCTCCTTCACCATTTTTTAATTTTTTTCTCGCTCTCTTTCTCAACCAATTAACGCAATACTCGTGTATACATATGCATAAAATTCATCTCACAAGCGTCGTTACGTTTTCCAACTTTACAAATATTTAATTGGACTCTCGACGCTCCATACGCACTCCCATGACTCTAAACAGAATTTAAATGCTCCTTTCTCACTGGCTCTTGCAAATCGTCTATTTTGCCTCTGCGGTTGATGGGCTCGAGCATTATCCTCGTTTCCTTGCTCAAATATTTCCACACGTAAACAGAACTCGGTTATATCGCGATTGTAAATTTTAAACCGGAAACCGGCACGTTTGCAAAGATAAAGCAAATTGGAGATGAGAAAGAGAACAAGAGAGAGAGAGAGATAAAAACTAAAATAAAAGAAAAAAAATATTGGCGAAAATTTTTTTGTACATTCGTGAATGAGTATAAAATTTTATTTCTTTTCGAAAGGAATTCTTTGAATCATCCAAATCGTAGTCGAATTGAATCATCTCTTACATTCCTTCATGCACGAATTAATTAATTATTTTCTATTCATAATGGCGTTAAGAATATTATTAAACTTGTCAAAAAAAAAACCCTCCATTTTTTTTTAAGTTTGATCACTTTTGTTATTTAAATTATTTGCATAAATATAAAAATTTCCTTCATTTTAATCATCACGTTCACCCGATGAAAAGTACGGAAAAAAATGAATTATATAAGGAATATAATAATTTTTAACAAAGTGAATTTTTATTTTCATGTTTAAAAATTATTGTTGGCCGATGGGGGTGAAAAATACTTTAAATAAAATTTAAAAAATTTTGAGCAATTACTAAATTGAAGAACTACCGAGATAAATCTAACATCATCTTTCTCGAAATTCTGCTGCCTGAGTTGAAAAGTTTTCCTCGTATTTTAATGATTCACAACTTTATGACTCATCCGAAAGACAGTAGTCGAGACGAGTTACATATGAGAAACGAGAAGCTCAAATTCTACAAGCATTTGCATATCTTCTATTCGCACGAGACTCATAATCTACGTGAAGATATTGCACGTCTCTTGCAGTGACTGCCAGCATTCGTAGTTTTATGTCAAGAATATATTTTTCTGTTCCTCTCCTACAATCTACACCTAAATCTTTCTTTTCCCAGAATGCTCGTTCATGCATCCTGTGGGAATAGAAATTTTTTAATTAAACGAAAATAACTTTAATTTCAATAAAATGAAATTTATATAATTTAAATCAAATCAATCTGATCACCAAAACGTCAATGAGAAAAGAATTTATATCATATTAATAAATTTATTGCAAGATAAATATTTAATTATACTCTTATCAAATTTTGCTTCAGTCAAGTAAGATTTAAATGGCCAGAATAAATTAATAAAAATATTTGGGAATAATTAACAAACATTATTTAGCTCAAGTAAAATAGTATAATAACTAATATCGTTATATTTAACATTAAATAATAATAGTATCAAATTTTGCTTCAGTCAAATAAGATTTAAATGGCCAGAATAAATTAATAAAAATATTTGGTAATAATTAACAAACATTATTTAGCTCAAGTAAAATAGTATAATAACTAATTTCGTTATATTTAACATTAAATAATAATATTATCAAATTTTGCTTCAGTCAAATAAGATTTAAATGGCCAGAATAAATTAATAAAAATATTTGGTAATAATTAACAAACATTATTTAGCTCAAGTAAAATAGTATAATAACTAATTTCGTTATATTTAACATTAAATAATAATATTATCAAATTTTGCTTCAGTCAAATAAGATTTAAATGGCCAGAATAAATTAATAAAAATATTTGGTAATAATTAACAAACATTATTTAGCTCAAGTAAAATAATATAATAACTAATTTCGTTATATTTAACATTAAATAATAATATTATCAAATTTTGCTTCAGTCAAATAAGATTTAAATGGCCAGAATAAATTAATAAAAATATTTGGTAATAATTAACAAACATTATTTAGCTCAAGTAAAATAGTATAATAACTAATATCGTTATATTTAACATTAAATAATAATATTATCAAATTTAGCTTCAGTCAAATAAGATTTAAATGGCCAGAATAACTTAATAAAAATATTTCGTAATAATTAACAAACATTATTTAGCTCAAGTAAAATAGTTTAATAACTAATTTTCTTATATTTAACATTAAATAATAATATTAAATTAACTGTTTCCTCAGTGAAAAAAGATAAAATATTTGAAATTTTCTATACAAATCGTCGTATATAAGATTAAATTTTTGCTGCAGCGCTGCGAAAAACATCGATGAAAAATTCCACGTTAATTTCACTATTTTTTTGCGCGATCTATAAACGAGATATGATATTTTTCCTTTGCACCGTCTCGGATACAGCAACAATCATTTCATATTCTATAGTTTTTTCTCTTCCTCTTTTTCTTTCCTTCAACGCTATAAATATACATGACACGAAGGAATCTTAGCCGGTTAAACGGTTCATGCAGGCGCACAAAACGCAATTGTCGTGGTGTGCGAGAATATTTCCTCTTCGTTGCATAATTGGCGACACTTCGTGGAATTTGTTTTCGCACAGTGACGAAAAAGACTCGAGAGAACTTTTTTTACCATCGCGTTTATTGAGCAATATCAGGAAAAGGCGGAATTGCGCGAGCTGATTATTGCCATCTTTTTTTTTCTCCACCTCCACCGATGAGGTAACATCACTTTGGATGTAGTTTGTACATGCCTTCGATATTTTGACGTACACGCAATTTTAACTGATGGTTTGCCATTTCCCATTACAATTCACAATTGTCAGCACTGAATTTTATTTTATTTTATTTTACTTCTTCGCGAGTCTCAAATTCTTACCAGTTAATGTTTTTCATTTCTATTTTTCCTTTCGCTCACACTATATATTTTCATAATCAATACGTTGAAATTAGCGCGATAAATTGGAGCCAGATCTGCACAAAAAAAAAATAGATATTATTCATGTGATTCGATGTTTTTGTGCAATGATAAGTTTATTATTATTGACAATGCTATCGTTGTGAATTCTTCCCATAATTTTCTTAACGTCCCATTCCTCCCATAATTTCCTTGACCTTTAATTCCTCCCACAATTTTCTTGACATTCCATTTCTCCCATAATTTTCTTGACGTTCCATTTTTCCCATAATTTTCTTGACGTTCCATTTCTCCCATAATTTTCTTGACATTCCATTTCTCCCATAATTTTCTTGACGTTCCATTTCTCCCATAATTTTCTTGACCTTTCATTCCTCCCACAATTTTCTTGACGTTCCATTCCTCCCATAATTTTCTTGACGTTCCATTTTTCCCATAATTTTCTTGACGTTCAATTTCTCCCATAATTTTCTTGACGGTCCATTTCTCCCATAATTTTCTTGACGTTCCATTTCTCCCATAATTTTCTTGACGTTCCATTTCTCCCATAATTTTCTTGACGTTCCATTTTTCCCATATTTTTCTTGACGTTCCATTCCTCCCATAATTTTCTTAACGTTCCATTTCTCCCATAATTTTCTTAACGTTCCATTTCTCCCATAATTTTCTTGACGTTCCATTTTTCCCATAATTTTCTTGACGTTCTATTTCTCCCATAATTTTCTTGACGGTCCATTTCTCCCATAATTTTCTTGACGGTCCATTTTTCCCATAATTTTCTTGACGTTCCATTCCTCCCATAATTTTCTTAACGTTCCATTTCTCCCATAATTTTCTTAACGTTCCATTTCTCCCATAATTTTCTTGACGTTCCATTTTTCCCATAATTTTCTTGACGGTCCATTTTTCCCATAATTTTCTTGACGTTCCATTTCTCCCATAATTTTTTTGACGTTCCATTTCTCCCATAATTTCCTTAACGTCCCATTCCTCCCATAATTTTCTTGACATTCCATTCCTCTCATACTTTCTTGACGTTCCATTTATCCCATAATTTTCTTAACATTCCATTCCTCCCATAATTACCTTGACCTTTCATTCCTCCCATAATTTTCTTGACATTCGATTTATCCCATAATTTTCTTTGGCGTTTAATTTCTCCCATAATTTTCTTGACGTTCCATTTCTCCCATAATTCTGTTAATTTTATATATTATTATGACATTTGCTCAACTCAATAATTTCATTCATGCTAAACGAATTCACAATTTCTGTGGGTTAACTTCTTTTGCTGACACAGCAGATTTTGATGCCCAGCTTTTTTTTTATTGTTCGTATATCAAAAGCATAAAAGTTGTGGCCGGAAGAAGACGATTTTGAGACAGTGAGAAACTCGATCGTGATATTTTTCACGGCTGATCGACCAGTTTGCATGTAACGCTTGATTACCGTCTCGTTATTCGTGTAACGTAATTTCCATCGATGATATTCTAGGATTGGAATCGCGGAAACTGTGTCAGAGTGCCGCAAACGCATTCATCATCGGCCACTGCATGAAAATTATCGCATCATCTGCGTTCGAGCGAATCGAAATTCTTGAATATATAAAATTTCCCGGAAATATATCAGTGAATTTTTTTTTCCAAGTACGATTATTTCTCATGTTGTCATAATGGCGTTAAAAAAAAATGGCGGACAAGTCAAGCGAATTTTTTGAATAAATCGCGAGTGCATCTCGAATTTGACGATTCTCTTAATATTTTTTTCTTCATTTTACTATTTTCTTGAGCTGCCATGACACCCGAGATTACAGCGCAGCATCAGTTCTTTATTTTCCCATTAACCTCCATCATTGTTGGACATTTTTTGTCAGCCAATTATATTATCCAGCTTGAATCGTTTCGTCTCATAAATTTTTCTTATCACCGATGCGTTAGAGGTCGTGAAATAATTCCAGGACGATCTTTACCGGAGGCGATATCGATTTGTTCCAGCGATTATTTGTAATGTTCCCGTAATGGCGTTAAAAAAAATGGCGGATGAGCCAAGCGAATTTTTCGAATAAATCGCGAGTGCATCTCGAATTTGACGATTCTCTTAATATTTTTTTCTTCATTTTACTATTTTCTTGAGCTGCCATGACACCTGAGATTACAGCGCAGCATCAGTTCTTTATTTTCCCATTAACCTCCATCATTGTTGGAGATTTTTTGTCAGCCAATTATATTATCCAGCTTGGATCGTTTCATCTCATAAATTTTTCTTATCACCGATTAGTTTCGATTCCGATTTTTCTTATCACCGTTAGAAGTCGCGGAATAATTCCAGGACGATCTTTACCGGAGGCGATACCGATTTGTTCCAGCGTGAAAACGAGTTGGTTGCTCACACGCTAATAGGGATGAAAAATTCTCAGCCGGTCTCCGAAGTCTCGAGAAACATGCCATAAGCATCAGCACTGAAGAGCGTAGATAACGACCTAAAGCCAATGGCAAAAACAAGATCGCTTATTCCACGGTTCCGGATTATTCAGTACATGAATATCATAAGTATCGATTTCAACGAGCAGTCATTGATATTCTCCACTTATTTCTCTCTCACATGTAAGAAAAACTTTATGAAAATAGTCGAAATGGAAAGATGCTGTGATCTCAAATTACGACACGATAAATATTCCGTACAAACATCAGAATTTTAGAACCCTATTTTACCGGAAGGATACATAAATGTATATACCTAAGTGCAGACTTCCTGAACTTTTGTATTCCCGAGAGTGAGAGAAATTGCCTCCGTGTAGCTTTCAATTTTTCTATCAGCCGGGGTATATTTCTACCCCGGCAATTTTCAACGACCCCCATACGGGGGTCGTATGGGGTTGGTTTTTCCATCAGCCGGGGTATATGGGGGTCGTTGAAAATTTCTTCAAAATACAAAATAACACCATGAACACACATCATGGCCGATTTTAATCCTGCCAGCAAGGATCACATGGCCAAATATATATCTCCGATTCTACACGCAGAAATGACTCGAGCAGATTTCCTGAACTTTTGTATTCCCGAGAGTGAGAGAAATTGCCTCCGTGTAGCTTTCAATTTTTCTATCAGCCGGGGTATATTTCTACCCCGGCAATTTTCAACGACCCCCATACGGGGGTCGTATGGGGTTGGTTTTTCCATCAGCTGGGGTATATGGGGGTCGTTGAAATTTTTTTCGAATACAAAATAACACCATGAATACACATCATGGCCGATTTTAATTCTGCCTGCAAGGATCACATAGCCAAATATATATCTCCGATTCTACACGAAAAAATGTAAATAATATTTTCTCCTGCTGACCTGAAATGCTCGCAAGATTTTTATTACTCGATACAAAATGCCCATTCGATTATCTCTGGAGGAAAAAATATATTATGTTAAAATTTTAAGAACTTAATATTTCTTTTAACGATATATTAATACTGATAATTATTATTTTATTGTGGATAGATCGCAGAAATGGTAAAAAAAAAATTGACCAATAGATAAATTATAATTAAGATAAGAAAAAATAAAATCGAGTACATTTATAATTGGTTATTGCACTGATGATTGAAAGTTCATTGATCTTTTCTCGGTTAATAAATAAGGATGTTGCATATATATATATATATATGTATATTTATAGATATATGTATATATATATATATATATATATATATATATATTGCACGTCGGCTTTTGATAGGCTGCACTATAATGCTTGGGATTCAAGCTCACATGAATTGAAATAGAGATCGTTAAGCGGGCATCGCAATTTGAAGCTTTGACTCGCGCATACGAGCTGTATATAATGACTCATTAGTAACCCTATTAGAGCCATTAATGGCTCTTAACCTCTAGGGGTCTGTTCCATATCCGGTTGGTCTCTCGTCGCCGGCACAAATTGACGAGCAGATGATACTCTGATGGTGACCGTCACCACTTTTGCGTCATCATCATAGTTCACTTTGTCTCCATTTTACTGATATGACCCTTGTGCAAAAAGCAAAGGGTTATTGTATCAATTATTGACCAGCAATGTCCCAATGTCTGACCATTTGAATTTGAGCTATTTGAATTTTTTTTATCGGGTTGGGTCAAGTAATTTTCGAATCGAGTAAGGTCACACGTAAGGTCAGGCATGATTGGGTCAGATAAGATTGAGAATTCGGATAAAATTAAGTGATAACCTCCACATTCTACATGGAGCCTTTGATAAATTAATCTGATGAACGTGGTTGACATCGCTGATTACGAATTATTTTCTCTTTACTTTTACCGTACAATAATTTTGAAATAATTATTTTTCAACTGTACTGAAATTCTCTTCGTTTAAAAAATCAATGAAAGAAATATTATTATTATTTACTGTCATGATTCTGAGCTTGACTGAATTTTACTGATGCAAAAAACAAAGGGTTATTGTATCAATTATTGACCAGCAATGTCCCAATGTCTGACCATTTGAATTTGAGCTGTTTGAATATTTTTTATCGGGTTGGGTCAAGTAATTTTCGAATCGAGTAAGGTCACACGTAAGGTCAGGCATGATTGGGTCAGATAAGATTCAGAATTCAGATAAAATTAAGTGATAACCTCCACATTCTACATGGAATCTTCCAAAAATTAATCTGATGAACGTGGTTGACATCGCTGATTACGAATTATTTTCTCTTTACTTTTACTGTACAATAATTTTGAAATAATTATTTTTCAACTGTACTGAAATTCTCTTCGTTTAAAAACTCAATGAAAGAAATATTATTATTATTTTCTGTCATGATTCTGAGCTTGACTGAATTTTACTGATATGACTCTCATGCAAAAAGCAAAGGGTTATTGTATCAATTATTGACCAGCAATGTCCCAATTATTGACCAGCAATGTTTCCATTATTGACCAGCAATGTTTCAATTATTGACCAGCAATATTGACCATTTGAATTTGAGCTATTTGAATATTTTTTATTGGGTTGGGTCAAGTAATGTTCGAATCGAGTAAGGTCACACGTAAGGTCAGGCATGATTGGGTCAGATAAGATTGAGAATTTAGATAAAATTAAGTGATAACCTCCACATTCTACATGGAGTCTTTGATAAATTAATCCGATGAACGTCTGATGAACGTCTCTCTTTGCTTTTACCGTACAATAATTTTGAAATAATTATTTTTCAACTGTACTGAAATTCTCTTCGTTTAAAAAATCAATGAAAGAAATATTATTATTATTTTCTGTCATGATTCTGAGCTTGACCGAATTTTATTCACTACCGCAGACAATGACACATGGCAGTAATAGCAGGTATGTTATGTTTGTTATAAAATGAAGGCCAGTTCTTCATGCTCGCGTGCGCAAAACGTTTCTTTCTTGCACGGCCGAGTTCAAGGGTCATGGAGATATTGCCAGGGCCGGCAGGTTCTTCCGAGAAAGTCAGATGAGCAAATGTGTGTATGTATTCATATATATATATATATGTATATGTATATATATATGCGCGCATGTAAGTGGGTGTGCGTGTGTACGCAGCATAGCCATATAGTAGTGAATCACGTATATGCGAGACGACGGAGATATCGTTTTATTTTTGTTTGGATTTTATTTCGTTTCATTTTGATTTACAAGAAGCCTGCAGTTCTCGGTAGTTGACGTTCTGAGTTTTCGCTATGGACCACTATAAAGTCTCGCGCATGTGTCCATGGGTCAATGTACACGTATACGTGCAGCTAACCCCATGCTGGAGGCCTTTTTGTCTCGAGCATCATCTGACCACCTGCGAGTTAAAAAGTTCTCGCGACGGCTAACTCTTTGGTAAAAGTATAGCCGAGGTAAGATATATATATATATATATATATATACAATATGCGAGGCCTGAGGATCGAGTCGCAGTAACTCTCACCGGCTTATATATATAGGCGGAAAGAACTCGAGGGATATTATTGTTTTACGACGGAGTAAGAGCGAAGAGATAAGCCAACCTTGGCGTCAGCATACGTGATCGGATTTTTGAGTATTTTTCTGTCGAGTTTTGTGACAAACTGCGTCCATCGTGGGCTGCTGCTATACTATATGTCTATATTTATATACATATATATTGATGGAGACGACTGTTGACACTTTTAACAGACGCCCAATTTTTGTACCGGAAGATGAGAGATCCTTTTTGGTGATAATTGATTTAATAATTTTGCTCTATGAGTTTATTAACGTTTTAGGAATAATTTATAAATTCAGAGACCGTTAAATGACCACCTTTTTGGTGATTATTCCTCCAATTTTGTTCGATGAGTTTATTAACATTTTAGGAATAATTTGAAAATTCAGAGAGTGTCAAATGACCACCTTTTTGGTTATTCTTCCTCCAATTTTGCTCGATGAGTTTATTAACGTTTTAGGAATAATTTATAAATTCAGAGACCGTCAAATGACCACCTTTTTGGTGATTATTCCTCCAATTTTGCTCGATGAGTTTATTAACGTTTTAGGAATAATTTATAAATTCAGAGACCGTCAAATGACCACCTTTTTGGTGATTATTCCTCCAATTTTGTTCGATGAGTTTATTAACATTTTAGGAATAATTTGAAAATTCAGAGAGTGTCAAATGACCACCTTTTTGGTTATTCTTCCTCCAATTTTGCTCGATGAGTTTATTAACGTTTTAGGAATAATTTATAAATTCAGAGACCGTCAAATGACCACCTTTTTGGTGATTATTCCTCCAATTTTGCTCGATGAGTTTATTAACGTTTTAGGAATAATTTATAAATTCAGAGACCGTTAAATGACCACCTTTTTGGTGATTATTCCTCCAATTTTGCTCGATGAGTTTATTAACATTTTAGGAATAATTTATAAATTCAGAGACCGTCAAATGACCACCTTTTTGGTGATTATTCCTCCAATTTTGCTCGATGAGTTTATTAACATTTTAGGAATAATTTGTTAATTCAGAGAGCGTCAAACGACCAACTTTTTGGTGATTATTCCTCCAATTTTGTTCGATGAGTTTATTAACATTTTAGGAATAATTTGTTAATTCAGAGAGCGTCAAATGACCAACTTTTTGGTGATTATTCCTCCAATTTTGCTCGATGAGTTTATTAACATTTTAGGAATAATTTGAAAATTCAGAGAGTGTCAAATGACCACCTTTTTGGTGATTATTCCTCCAATTTTGCTCGATGAGTTTATTAACATTTTAGGAATAATTTGTTAATTCAGAGAGCGTCAAATGACCAACTTTTTGGTGATTATTCCTCCAATTTTGCTCGATGAGTTTATTAACATTTTAGGAATAATTTGAAAATTCAGAGAGTGTCAAATGACCACCTTTTTGGTGATTATTCCTCCAATTTTGCTCGATGAGTTTATTAACATTTTAGGAATAATTTGAAAATTCAGAGAGTGTCAAATGACCACCTTTTTGGTTATTATTCCTCCAATTTTGCTCGATGAGTTTATTAACATTTTAGGAATAATTTGTTAATTCAGAGAGCGTCAAATGACCAACTTTTTGGTGATTATTCCTCCAATTTTGCTCGATGAGTTTATTAACATTTTAGGAATAATTTGTAAATTCAGAGACCGTCAAATGACCAACTTTTTGGTGATTATTCCTCCAATTTTGCTCGATGAGTTTATTAACGTTTTAGGAATAATTTGTAAATTCAGAGACCGTCAAATGATCAACTTTTTGGTGATTATTCCTCCAATTTTGTTCGATGAGTTTATTAACGTTTTAGGAATAATTTATAAATTCAGAGAGCGTCAAATGACGACCTTTTTGGTGATTATTCCTCCAATTTTGCTCGATGAGTTTATTAACGTTTTAGGAATAATTTGAAAATTCAGAGAGCGTTAAATGACGACCTTTTTGGTGATTATCCTAGAAGTTAATCGAGTCAAATTGATTGGGCGAATTTTTATTTTTTGTACCATAGAAGTTAATCGAGTCAAATTGATTGGGCGAATTTTTATGCAGCGTCGGAATAAAATGAAATGAAAAAGTACCGATAAAGCTTTTTTACGAGCTTTCGTACATAAACATTCCCGATATTCTCAGAATATTCGGAAGTTCCATCGTGCACGTGATAAAGGAAAAAAAATTATATTTTCAAGCACGTGTCATTGTGTCATAAAATGCTGTCAGAGCAGCGAGTCGAATTATATCGGTGAGGTAAAGAAAACGAGACGAGAGTTTGTATTAAAAATTGCTGCTTGCATACGTCACAGAATAAATTATAAATGTTTATATATTTACCCAATATGCAATTATGCAATAAGAATAGTGCCAATTTTTTTTTGCCATATTATACACAAAATGTATTCAATCGAATACAAAATGAAATTTTTATTCTCAGACTCGTTTCTTTCATACTAAATTCCTAAAAATTCCTACCCTAGAAGTTAATCGAGTTAAATTGATTGGCGAATTTTTATGCAGCTTCGGAATAAAATGAAATGAAAAAGTACCGATAAAGCTTTTTTACGAGCTTTCGTACATAAACATTCCCGATATTCTCAGAATATTCGGAAGTTCCATCGTGCACGTGAGAAAAGAAAAAAAAAAAAAAATTTCAAGCACGTGTCATTGTGTCATAAAATGCTGTCAGAGCAGCGAGTCCAATTATATCGGTGAGGTAAAGAAAACGAGACAAGAGTTTGTATTAAAAATTGCTGCTTGCATACGTCAGAGAATAAATTATAAATGTCTGTATATTGTTTATGAACGACGAAACGACCTCTTTGACAGCATGGAAGGTCAAATACATGACATCATCGTTCTCTCCACTTGTGGGAAAAAAATGATTTTATGTTTCGCTACCGATGCTCTCGAGTTCTTGGAAATTTGCCAGCATCGCGAAAAATCGCCACGCGAGCATATCCGCGGGGGAGTCGCCAATGTTGCCAAGATTTTACATTATTGAAGCTTCTCCTCCTCTCTCCATATTCTGACACACATTGTGAGAATATATAAAAATTGTGGAAAATCATTCAAGGTCATATTCTCCACGTGCCAACTTCATAACTTTGCATTATTATTATTATTATTATTATTATTATTGGCTAAACGCGCGAGTTTTCAATTTGCAATTCCGTTTATCGAATGATCGCGAGATCATTAATTTATCCACGATTAGTATCTCTGCGTTTACACACTGAAAAACTTTGTAGGAAGCGAATGCATTGCAGAGTGATATATCGATCATATTTTTCCATCGTACGTTTGAGATTTAACGTGTGCGATTTTATAATTTAGTTATGACTAGTTTTTTTTACAAACTTATTATTGTAATTTTTTTTTTTTACAACGGTTGATCAATCATTTATTCCAGTATTTTTTGACCCTCCGTTCCGGATTATTTTTTAACCCTCCGTTCCGGATTATTTTTTTTAACCCTCCGAAAAAGTCGAGAAATTTTTTATTTTAACAGATATTATTATAATTTTTTTTTTTCAACGGTTGACCAATCATTTATTCCAGTATTTTTTGACCCTCCGTTACGGATTTTTTTTTTTTACCCTCCGAAAGAGTCGAGAATTTTTTTATTTTAATAGATATTACAGATAAATAACGAGTGTGCGTCATCCGTCGACAAAAATTTTTTTTTACAGACTTATTATTGTAATTTTTTTTTTTCAACGGTTGACCATTCATTTATTCCAGTATTTTTTAACCCTCCGTTCCGGATTATTTTTTTTAACCCTCCGAAAAAGTCGAGAATTTTTTTATTCTACCAGATATTATTGTATTTTTTTTTTTCAACGGTTGACCAATCATTTATTCCAGTATTTTTTGACCCTCCGTTCCGGATTATTTTTTTGTAACCCTCCGAAAATGTCGAGAAATTTTTTATTCTACCAGATATTATTGTATTTTTTTTGTTTAATGATTGACCATGTATCAATTTATTTCACTCTTTTTTAGTCGTGTTAGAGCTTTTGGCGACTTTGGAAACCGTTCAATGAGGGCTTTGCTCGTTAAAAAAAAAATCGATCGTTCGCCTCATTAAGGGGAGAACCTCTTAACGAGATTCTCCTTGTCCTCAACTCACTGGCTTCCAAACTTCTCTGTCTCCCTCTTCTCTTCGATGGTTTTTTGTAGTATAGATATACATTATTGTAGGAGGGCAAGAGAGAGAGAGAGAGAGAGAGAGAGAGAGAGAGAGAGAGAGAGAGAGAGAGAGAGAGAGAGAGAGAGAGAGAGAGGAAGAGAGAGAGAGAGGAAGAGAGAGAGAGAGAGGAAGAGAGAGAGAGAGAGGAAGAGAGAGAGAGAGAGGAAGAGAGAGAGAGAGAGGAGAGAGAGAGAGAGAGAGAGAGAGAGAGAGAGAGAGAGAGAGAGAGAGAGAGAGAGAGAGAGAGAGAGAGAGAGAGAGAGAAGAGAGAGAGAGAGAGGAAGAGAGAGAGAGAGAGGAAGAGAGAGAGAGAGAGGAAGAGAGAGAGAGAGAGGAAGAGAGAGAGAGAGAGGAAGAGAGAGAGAGAGAGAGAGAGAGAGAGAGAGAGAGAGAGAGAGGGAGAGAGGACGATCGTTTCGTGCTCGACGAAGCATAATCGGTAATCAACTCTGGCATTCAAGAATCTCTCGCGGGAGTTGAAAAACTCTTGGCGCTCTTTTGGCGATTGTAAGTTCCCTGAATCGAATCTTCACTCTTGGCAGTATTTTGCCGTACAAATTATCGACGAAATGAGACGAACGTGTAAAATTTTCGTTTGGATTTGTGCCACAAAAAAAAAACCATTTTACCAGACTATATTGAGCATATATTGAACCACCCTGAATTAATTTAACCAATAATAATAATAATAATGATAATAATAATAATAATAATAATAATAACAATAATAATAATAATAATAATAATAATAATAATAATAATAATAATAATAATATTAATAACAATAATAATAATAATATTAATAACAATAATATTAATAACAATAATAATAATAATATAAATTACAATTACATCGACTAATCAAAATGCATCCAACCAGCATATCTGTTCTATACATAATTTGTCAGCCACCAATAG
>OY769912.1:16218453-16278639 GCA_963669185.1 Dyspetes luteomarginatus | reverse complement strand
CAGTTTTTTATTTATTTTTTTACGATCCATGGCACAGTGAGAAAGGTGAAGCTCTAATTATCTCAATGAATGAGCGTAAACAAAATAAAATAAAAAAATAAAAACGCGAAAAATAAATCCAGAAATGTTTTTTTCACCAGTTTTTTATTTATTTTTTTACGATCTATGGCACAGTGAGAAAGGTGAAGCTCTAATTATCTCAATGAATGAGCGTAAACAAAATTAAAAATAAATAAATAAAAAAAATTGGCGAAAAATACATTTCTGGATTTATTCTGTCAAAAAAAAAATTTGACAGAATAAATCCAGAAATGTTTTTTTCACCAGTTATTTATTTATTTTTTTACGATCTATGGCACAGTGAGAAAGGTGAAGCTCTAATTATCTCAATGAATGAGCGTAAACAAAATTAAAAATAAATAAATAAAAAAAATTGGCGAAAAATACATTTCTGGATTTATTCTGTCAAAAAAAAAATTTGACAGAATAAATCCAGAAATATATTTTTCACCAGTTTTTTATTTATTTTTTTACGATCTATGGCACAGTAAGAAAGGTGAAGCTCTAATTATCTCAATGAATGAGCGTAAACAAAATATAAATAAATAAATAAAAAAACTAGCGAAAAATACATTTCTGGATTTATTCTGTCAAAAAAAAAATTTGACAGAATAAATCCAGAAATGTATTTTTCACCAGTTTTTTATTTATTTTTTTACGATCTATGGCACAGTGAGAAAGGTGAAGCTCTAATTATCTCAATGAATGAGCGTAAACAAAATTAAAAATAAATTAAAAAAAAAAATTGGCGAAAAATACATTTCTGGATTTATTCTGTCAAAAATTTTTTTTGAGCTTTCGGAAAAATGATTAAGAGAATTTGCAACTGGCAGATAAAATACATCGATAATAATCCTGAATTTGACAAATTTTTCGAATATTCTTTTTCATCGACATATTAGTCGATATAAAATATAATCCTCATTCGATAATTTTCAATCATCATAATTTCGAAATTTAGATTTTTTATTTTTAATCCCTCAAGTACGCGAAAGTATTTTTCACAAAATCCAATTATAGACGTGGATGGAAAAGTCGAGTTGGAAGATATTCGATTTCACGTAATTGTTTGAGTACGAATATATATATATATATATATATATATATATATATATATATAGCTTGATTCGTATATATATATATATATATATATATATATGTATATATATATATATATGTATGTATATATGTATATATATATATATATATATATAATCGATTCGCGCACGAACCATGACATATCACGACCGCCACGTGTGCAACGTTCGCGGTGTGGAATCTTCCTGAATTTATGTTCACCTCACTCGCGAGAAAACGCCATTAATCTTTCGGCAATGCCGGAATAAATTTAGGACGTGTTTGATGGAAATTAACAATTCGAATTCAATGAAAATTGACAATTGACCTACATTGGTTACGTGAGCAACAATCGAGGCAACAAAAATCGAATAATTATTAATTCAATAAATAATTGCAATCACACGAAAAAAAATAAAAAAAAGAAAATAATCCAAAGAGGAATTGAAAAAAAAATCTGTTTCTGTTTAATTGTAAGTTTGATGATGATGAATCATCATCGACCCGAGTGACCCCATGTGACCCGAGGGAATCATTATATAGATATTAAAAATTATATTATGTGCCCTATGCTAATATTCTTATGATATACCTGATGTGATATATTAAATATTATATTAAATATTGAAGGCTCATCTCTATCACGAGATTACTCATACAGCATCCTCGTTTGAATAAGACTCGTAGGGTATTCGTATAAAAATATGCTCTGAATGAATAATTAATAAAAAATATAAATGTGAGGACAAGCAGAAAAATGGTAATAAATTTTAAAATACCATTTTGGGAGTCTCTTCGAGATAAAATTTCATTGATCAACAAATAAAAATATTAATAGTTATATAAGAGAATAATTATTCCGAATTACTCTTCATTGTTTTTAATAAAATAAAAATGTGAGGACAAGCAGAAAAATGGTGTTAAATTTTAAAATACCATTTTGGGAGTCTCTTCGAGATAAAATTTCATTGATCAACAAATAAAAATATTAATAGTTATATAAGAGAATAATTATTCCGAATTACTCTTCATTGTTTTTAATAAAATAAAAATGTGAGGACAAGCAGAAAAATGGTGTTAAATTTTAAAATACCATTTTGGGAGTCTCTTTGTGATAAAAATTTCATTGATTAACAAATAAAAATATTAATAGTTATATAAGAGAATAATTATTCCGAATTACTCTTCATTGTTTTTAATAAAATAAAAATGTGAGGACAAGCAGAAAAATGGTAATAAATTTCAAAATACCATTTTGGGAGTCTCTTCGAGATAAAAATTTCATTGATTAACAAATAAAAATATTAATTGTTATATAAGAGAATAATTATTCCGAATTACTCTTCATTGTTTTTAATAAAATAAAAATGTGAGGACAAGCAGAAAAATGGTGATAAATTTCAAAATACCATTTTGGGAGTCTCTTTGAGATAAAAATTTCATTGATTAACAAATAAAAATATTAATTGTTATATAAGAGAATAATTATTCCGAATTACTCTTCATTGTTTTTAATAAAATATAAATGTGAGGACAAGCAGAAAAATGGTAATAAATTTTAAAATACCATTTTGGGAGTCTCTTCGAGATAAAAATTTCATTGATTAACAAATAAAAATATTAATAGTTATATAAGAGAATAATTATTCCGAATTACTCTTCATTGTTTTTAATAAAATAAAAATGTGTTTGTGCAATAACAAGCTAAACTATAACTTTCATTTAATCACCAGCGTTGGAATGATTGAAAAAAAAAAAATTCTATACTCTACATCTACATGTATGAAATTCATTTATTTTATGAATGACTCGTAAATTACTGTAACTGATGATGAAAAGTATGCAATTACTTTTCCATATCGCCACAGACGGTTCCCTTTATACACACACAAACATATATATATATATATATATATATATATATATATATATATATATATATATATATATATATCTTTTTGTAACGATTTGTACTTCGTGCATGATCCCCTTCCGTGGCGGTGATTAATTCTTTCATCACTTTTTCCACGTGCGGCAGTCTAGTTACACATATATATTTATATATAGGTATACATAACGGATATAAAAAGTCATGCGGAACCGATATTACTATATATGTATGCAGACCTGTACGAATTCTTCGCTGATTACTTTCCCTGGTTACATTTATTGCTAATTGATTAATGAGAATCTCTCTCAGCAACTCTTTCATATATATATATATATATGCGTTGTTTGCATTATACGACAAAGTGTAGAGTGATCGGTAAATTTGTCAAAAGGAAAAAAAATAATTGCTCATAGTTTTTGCTTATTAGCTACGAGCTAAATTTTCTGATATTTTTTATTTCAATCATTTTATTGTATTTTACGATCTTGTTTGCATTATACGACAAAGTCTACAGTGATCGGTACATTTGTCAAAAGGAAATAAAATAATTGCTCATAATTTTTCCCTATTATCTCATTTCCTGTTGGTTTTAGAGTGAAAAAGATTTAATCCAAAACTGCACAGGGCAAAATTCTCTACAAAAAAGTTCATGGGTCAAAAGATCACAAGTTGACTATTTTCCGAGCTAAATTCACGAGAAGCCAATAATGGTATCGTCTAATATTTTTTATTTCAATCATTTTATTATATTTTACGATCTTGTTTGCATTATACGACAACGTCTACAGTGATCGGTACATTTGTCAAAAAAAAAAAAAATAATTGCTCATAGTTTTTTCCTATTATCTCATTTCCTGTTGGTTTTAGAGTGAAAAAGAATCAATCCAAAACTGTACAGGGCAAAATTCTCTACAAAAAAGTTCGTGGGTCAAAAGGTCACAAGTTGACTAATTTCCGAGCTAAATTCACGAGAAGCCAATAATTGTATCGTCTAATATTTTTTATTTCAATCATTTTATTATATTTTACGATCTTGTTTGCATTATACGACAACGTCTACAGTGATCGGTACATTTGTCAAAAAGAAATAAAATAATTGCTCATAGTTTTTTCCTATTATCTCATTTCCTGTTGTTTTTAGAGTGAAAAAGAATCAATCCAAAACTGTACAGGGCAAAATTCTCTACAAAAAAGTTCATGGGTCAAAAGATCACAAGTTGACTATTTTCCGAGCTAAATTCACGAGAAGCCAATAATTGTATCGTCTAATATTTTTTATTTCAATCATTTTATTGTATTTTACGATCTTGTTTGCATTATACGACAAAGTCTACAGTGATCGGTACATTTGTCAAAAGGAAAAAAAAAATTGCTCATAGTTTTTTCCTATTATCTCATTTCCTGTTGGTTTTAGAGTGAAAAAGAATCAATCCAAAACTGTACAGGGCAAAATTCTCTACAAAAAAGTTCGTGGGTCAAAAGGTCACAAGTTGACTAATTTCCGAGCTAAATTCACGAGAAGCCAATAATTGTATCGTCTAATATTTTTTATTTCAATCATTTTATTATATTTTACGATCTTGTTTGCATTATACGACAAATTCGACAGTGATCGGTACATTTGTCAAAAGGAAAAAAAAAATTGCTCATAGTTTTTTCCTATTATCTCATTTCCTGTTGGTTTTAGAGTGAAAAAGAATCAATCCAAAACTGTACAGGGCAAAATTCTCTACAAAAAAGTTCGTGGGTCAAAAGGTCACAAGTTGACTAATTTCCGAGCTAAATTCACGAGAAGCCAATAATTGTATCGTCTAATATTTTTTATTTCAATCATTTTATTATATTTTACGATCTTGTTTGCATTATACGACAACGTCTACAGTGATCGGTACATTTGTCAAAAAGAAATAAAATAATTGCTCATAGTTTTTTCCTATTATCTCATTTCCTGTTGTTTTTAGAGTGAAAAAGAATCAATCCAAAACTGTACAGGGCAAAATTCTCTACAAAAAAGTTCATGGGTCAAAAGATCACAAGTTGACTATTTTCCGAGCTAAATTCACGAGAAGCCAATAATTGTATCGTCTAATATTTTTTATTTCAATCATTTTATTGTATTTTACGATCTTGTTTGCATTATACGACAAAGTCTACAGTGATCGGTACATTTGTCAAAAGGAAAAAAAAAATTGCTCATAGTTTTTTCCTATTATCTCATTTCCTGTTGGTTTTAGAGTGAAAAAGAATCAATCCAAAACTGTACAGGGCAAAATTCTCTACAAAAAAGTTCGTGGGTCAAAAGGTCACAAGTTGACTAATTTCCGAGCTAAATTCACGAGAAGCCAATAATTGTATCGTCTAATATTTTTTATTTCAATCATTTTATTATATTTTACGATCTTGTTTGCATTATACGACAAATTCGACAGTGATCGGTACATTTGTCAAAAGGAAAAAAAAAATTGCTCATAGTTTTTTCCTATTATCTCATTTCCTGTTGGTTTTAGAGTGAAAAAGAATCAATCCAAAACTGTACAGGGCAAAATTCTCTACAAAAAAGTTCGTGGGTCAAAAGGTCACAAGTTGACTAATTTCCGAGCTAAATTCACGAGAAGCCAAATAATTGTATTGAGTATTTTCTGATATTTTTTATTTCAATCAACGAGGCGGAAAATAAATTGATATATACTTGATTATTCTTCGTGAATATATGCGAGGGAAATTTTCAGACCAGTCAGAATAAGCGACGATGTCAGTGAAATGGAACAAACGAAATGTTCGTGTGACACACTCTCTGGTTTTAACTGTCGACTATAAATCCAATGATTCTGAATTTTACGAAACGTCGTGTGTGTGAGCTCATTCCACTAATTAGCTCTGAGGATGCTGAGAGGGAGAGTCAATGATTCGCTATTTCTCGTTTCTTGTGCAATCCAGATCATCCTACGTAGATGATGAATTTAATTCATACAAAGGAGAGAAAAAGGGAGAGATAGAGAAAAAATTAAGGGGAAAAAAAAATGATGACTGAATAAAATGAGAATATTTTAATAGGACACTCTTTCAAGACTCACTATTAAAAATTATAATTTTAGTTGTAACTCCAATTGTAGTGTTAAAAAAAATCCAACCAAACGGGCACACTGTCCGACTAAAATTTAATTCTCTCGATAATTATTGTGGATTCCACTAATTAGCTGTGAGGATGCTGAGAGGGAGAGTCAATGATTCGCTATTTCTCGTTTCTTGTGCAATCCAGATCATCCTACGGAGATGATGAATTTAATTCATACAAAGGAGAGAAAAAGGGAGAGATAGAGAAAAAATTAAGGGAAAAAAAAAATGATGACTGAATAAAAGGAGAATATTTTAATACGACACTCTATCAAGACTCACTATTTTTTTTTTTTTTTTTTTATATTGTGTTTTCATCGTATACCCTTGAGGGTTTTTACGTACCCTTCCCATTCCTATCACTCCCTACCCGCACTTCGCTGAGCTAACCTAACTTTCGGTGCGTCCGCAGCCGACTTAGCTACACTGTACCGCATTCGCCATGGGCACAGGGAAACTGCGGAAAACCTGTGTCGGTACAGTCGGCTCTTTTCGGCAGAGTGTAGTATTCCTACAAGGGATGACCAAACTCTAGGAAGATTACCTCCCGCTCAGCGATTTGATGCGCCAGCCAGCGCATGGCTAAGCGGTCACCGCACCAAGTACTGTCCGCGTCCAACGCTTCTGCACTTCGGTGACCGCCAGAGCCACACGCCGACCGCGCACCTATCGCTGTCGGTTATCAAGACTCACTATTAAAAATTATAATTATATTTATTATCACGCAATTCATTTTAATTTAAACAACTTTTGGCTTAAACATATTTTTTTTTTTGCGATAAAATTATACGACAGAATTGCCGAATTTTTTATAGCTTTAAAAAAATCATAATTTTAAGACAATTTGGATTTATAGTTGTAATTTTATTTCGTTCATTAATTCTCTGTCATTCATTGCATTACAACTTGTCGTCGTCATCGCTTCTCATGATGAGTCGTGTTTGTCTCTGATGTTGATGACGCCACTCTTTATTGCGCTCATTCATCTTTACTTTTATATATATATATATATTTATATATCTATATATATATCTATATATTTATATATCTATATATATATATATATATATATATATAGTATAATTATGTTACGTCCATGTACCCTCGCTTACTCTCTTTCTTCAGCTGGCGGTATTTCTGTCACTGTATTACGATTAATTGCACTGTCGTCACTGATGCTTGCAAGATGCAGGAGGAGGGTATGCGAGAGGCTGCATTATATTTAGAGCCAGAGAGACGAGAGAAAGAGAGAATGGTATTTTTTCATTGCAAAGAGAAAAGGAGAGGGAGAGGGAGAGAGGGGGAGAGAGAGAGAGAGAGAGCATCTCAAGTCGTATGGCTCGATTGGCCAGGCAATTATCACGAAGATGAGCATTATTTTCGGAGCTCTTGATCGTCTGAAACACGCGCCACGTCAAACACTTTATGTTGCTGCGACTAAATATATCTTTTTATCTCACCGTCTCTGCAATTATTATTGTATATTTTTTTAAATATGCAGTCAAAAAGACTTGGAAAGTTTGATGAAATTTATATGAAAGTGAAAGAAATGAAGAAATAGAAAAAAAAAAAAAATTTCATAAGTGAATACAATTTTTAAATAGATCTCTATTATTCGAGTTAATGTAATTTATTATTGGAAACGAAGATAGAATTCTTAATTTATTGAACGTGATAAAAAAAGAAAAAAAAAATTAAATAAAAGTTATCTGGGTTGTTTTTGAACTTTGACCCCATTTTAATTAATATTTATCACATTTTTTTATTGAGGTTTTTTTTATTCAGTTATGAATGAATTATAAATGAAAGTGAAATTTGGGCCTTTTAGCTTGAATATTATTCAAGGTTAAAATTTTCTTCCCTTATTTTTTCCCAGATGAATTTCAGGCTGAAACAAAATACAATAATTCGCGGTATATAATTATGGAAAAGTCGACAGGATTCATTTTTCAATTTTTTTTTCGTCTACGAGAAAATATGGAAAATATTTTTCGTTACTTATACGAATTTTTGGCAATTCTGTCGTACAATTTTATCGTAAAAAAAAAAAAAAAAATGTCGAAGCCAAAAATTGTTTAAATTAAAATGAATTGCGTGATGATAAATATAATAAATAGGAAATACTATGAAATTATATCATCATGTTTTACGACATTTTGTACATAAGTAGGAGGCAACTAAAACCCTTTATAATGAAGCTTAATGCACGTTTTCTACTACTATACTTGGTGTGTTCATACAAGTTATGTTTGTCTGGTGTGTGGCACGTGCTACAACAGCCAAAGGCACTGTAAAGCAAGATCATATAATCATCGTTGTGGCTATGCAACAACGGGACTTGGTCGTTGTAATATTTCGAGCGCGACGATGCAAGTCAACTCTCTCTCTCTCTTTCTCTCTCCTTCTCTTTTTCATTCCCTCTCTCTCTCTCCTTCTCTTTATCATTCTCTCTCTCTCTCTCTCTCTCTTTCTCTTTCTCCCTTTCTCTCTTTCTCTCTTTCTCTCTTTCTCTCTTTTTCTCTTTCTCTCTTTCTCTCTTTCTCTCTTTCTCTCTTTCTCTCTCTCTCTCTTTCTCTCTCCTTCTCTTTTTCATTCCCTCTCTCTCTCTCCTTCTCTTTATCATTCTCTCTCTCTCTCTCTCTCTCTTTCTCTTTCTCCCTTTCTCTCTTTCTCTCTTTCTCTCTTTCTCTCTTTTTCTCTTTCTCTCTTTCTCTCTTTCTCTCTTTCTCTCTTTCTCTCTTTCTCTCTTTCTCTCTTTCTCTCTTTCTCTCTTTCTCTCTTTCTCTCTTTCTCTCTTTCTCTCTTCTCTCTCTTTCTCTCTTTCTCTCTTTCTCTCTTTCTCTCTTTCTCTCTTTCTCTCTTTCTCTCTTTCTCTCTTTCTCTCTTTCTCTCTTTCTCTCTCTTTCTCTCTCTTTCTCTCTTTCTCTCTTTCTCTCTCTTTCTCTCTCTTTCTCTCTTTCTCTCTTTCTCTCTCTTTCTCTCTCTTTCTCTCTCTTTCTCTCTTTCTCTCTTTCTCTCTTTCTCTCTTTCTCTCTTTCTCTCTTTCTCTCTTTCTCTCTTTCTCTCTTTCTCTCTTTCTCTCTTTCTCTCTCTTTCTCTCTTTCTCTCTTTCTCTCTTTCTCTCTTTCTCTCTTTCTCTCTTTCTCTCTTTCTCTCTTTCTCTCTTTCTCTCTTTCTCTCTTTCTCTCTCTCTCTCCCTCTCTCTCTCTCTCTCTCTCTCTCTCTCCTTCTCTTTTTCATTCTCTCTCTCTCTTTCTCATTCTCTCTCTCTCCTTCTCTTTCTCGTATTCTCTCTCTCTCCCTCTCTTCAACTGATACTAGATACACGTCGTATAATGACCCAAGCGATATTTCTCAGTTTTACTCGCTTGCGGGTAATCACAACTGGGCACTAAACACCTTAACCATACTGGCGAGCAGACACACAAAGATTCCATACGGATATTAAACGCTTCATAGATTAATTAATGCAGTCTGAGAGCTGCGAAAGTATTTTCTGCTCGACCATCCGTTTTTTTCCATGAAATTTCTCGAGATGAGTAAAATAATTTGATCGCTTCACCTGTGCTAGCTCTGACACTGCGTTGTCCATAACTCAGATTTGATAGCATTCAAATGGTAATTTTTTCTTATAACGATGGAGAAAGTATTTGGAATTTTATTTAAAAATTATAGACCAGACGTTGTTGCAATTTTTTTTTTTTCATGTTTTAGCATGAAAATTTAGCATTGAATTGAATTACTTTAAATCTAAATTACATAAAATCAAATGGCTCGAGTTCGTGCAATTTCAATTTTGGAAAAATTCATCGTGCTGAATTTTCTCGAATTCTCATAATCACTTTTTTCGATGAAATGTGGAATGTTTGGTAGGGCTGGATGCTTAAAGCAATAAGTATGTTCAGGAAAGACTCGGACGATCATCTGTCTCTGTGGATACACGAGATGTATTTGTAGTAAACATTTTTTTTTTTTTTTTTTTTTTTCGCTCTCGTTATCGTTTGACTATCTTGCCCACTATTGGAATAACGAATAAGCACTTTGAGCACTCTCTCGAACGGTTCTCGCACGGATGGAAGCCGTTTGGGACCCTCGGGCCAGGAAAGTCTAATTACGCACGAGAGCATTCCCGGCGGGCCTTTTGCTACAGACACTGACTGAACGAGACCGAATGAACGAAGAAAAAAAAAAAACAAGAGCTGATGTTAACAGAAGCCAATTAACGTGGTGAAATGGCGGGAACGAGATCGCCCAGAGTGTGCTGCTATACATAGCAGTATCTATATATATAATATCTATATATATATACATACATATATATATATATATATACGTATATATTAATATATATATATATATATTAATATATATATATGTGTGTGTATACGTATATATTGATATATATATATATAATATAACACATGAGTATGGTGTACATAAAATGGGACATTCCACGCAAAATCGATAGTTTCATGAGCCTTCTAATTTTTATTAATTTTTTTCCTTTCGTTCTAGAGCAGAGCAAAAAACTGACATCACACACAATTTTTCTTGACAAAAAAAACAAAAAAAACAAAAAAAATCAGTGCATTCGTTATTGCCGAATAAGTTGATAGAATATCGTTGGATGTTGGTCTGTTCGACCTGAAAATTTGCATAAAATAAAAATGCATTATTCATGGGAGTAAAATTTTTTTTTTCTTCTGCATATTTTTCTCTCATCAAAGAATATTCGGTAAATTCGTGAGTGAAAAAATTTGTTACCTGTGTGGGCCATTATAATGCATTATGTTGGGCATCCTGAACATTTTTTTTTTTTTTTTTCGAGCTCGCACACACTCGTATTTTTGAGTGAATGAAAAAAGGTTTTATGGGTAATTTTGCGAGTGAATTATTCCTGGGAACAGATTTTGTGGGGGCTCGAACGATGCGAGTCCTCACCATCCAGTGACCCAACCAAAATCTGCGAAAAAAAAAAAACAACTTTACAACTTTCCTTGATACAATATTTCAAAATAAAAATCGTTCAGTATCTTTCTGGCAGAAAAAGAGAAATAAATTATTATAAAAATTGAAACTCAAATATTTGACAGTCACAATGAATTATATGATGGATGGCAGAATGGAAGATCAAACTCTAATAATTCGAAATAAATTCATTAAAATTTAAGTTTTTCATTCAGCTAGGTGGAAGGTTAATCCTAGGTCATATCTCTACTTCCATTCTACAATGTTTCCTATTGGGAAAACTAAATGGAAAAAATTCAGTAAAGTCCAATTTAATTGGATGAAGTAATTTAAAATTTTTGTTGACTAAAATTGAACCATTAAATTTAAGGAAATTTAGCATTTAATGGTTCATAATCTCTAAGGGTACGATAGAAAATGGCTGAAACAATGCGATTTTCATCACAAAATTTTTCTTAAACCATGAAATTAAATATTTTATAGTAAGAGAAATAATTACAGCGATAGATATATAGTATCATATATATCCTACATATATATATATATATATATATATATGTATATATATAATATACACACATATCATGACTTCCGGCCATAGGACGCTAGTATCCCGTTCTCATTCCCACATCGCTGTGGGATTTATATACTAATATATCTACAAGCTGCCACGTTTTCTGCCCACCAAACTGTGATTCCGGGCGACAGTGGTGCACAAAATGTGCACTGAGGGAATCCCCTGAGGGAACGACAGAGTCAACGTACCGCAATCTCTGCGGTGCAGGTTGGCTACGATAAACGATACAGTTATTGGCCACTCTTATGTGTTTGGCACCCTCTGATCGTCCAAATACTGCAAATTTTTTTCGGCCAACTATAAATTACTTTGAATCTAAACTACTTAAAATAAATTTGAATATAAATTGCTCAGATTAACCCAAATATCCTACGGTCAGCTTCACGCTAAAGCCAAATTTCTAATTACACCTGGCCCAAACGAAACGAAGTGATCAAAGTCTCGAAACTCCAGGAGTGACCAAACTCCACAGTGACTAGAATCCTGGATGATTCCAGAGCGCAGAGCGAGGGTTAACTAAATGAGACCCAAAATGGTTACAAATAAATTCTGTTGCCGCTTCGAATAAAATTTTATGACATTCAGTGACATTTGAAGCAATATCGAGTATATTAGCAAATACAAGGGCGTTAACCACATAATTTCACATGTAAATCAAGGTGGGTTAAACCTTTTTCCGTTCGATAGATGTCGATTGGGACCATACAGAAGTTTTTTATTCCATCATGCGTGCCAATCATTCAATGCAGGTGACATTAGGTGACTGCGAACACATCGCAAAGTCATTAGCAAATACAAGGGCGTTAACCACATAACTTCCCATGTAGATCAATGTGGGTTAAACCTTTTTCCGTTCGATAGATGTCGATTGGGACCATACAGAAATTTTTTAGACCATCATGCGTGCCAATCATTCAACTTAGGTGACATTAGGTGACCGCGGACACATCGCAAAGTCAGACTAAAAGCCAAAAGAAATGTTACTAGAATCTTCGCAGAGCGAGGGTTAACTAAATGAGACCCAAAATGGTTACAAATAAATTCTAGTGCCGCTTCGAATAAAATTTTATGACATTCAATGACATTTGAAGTGATATCGTGTATATTAGCAAATACAAGGGCGTTAACCACATAATTTCACATGTAAATCAATGTGGGTTAAGCCTTTTTCCGTTCGATAGATGTCGATTGGGCCATACGGATTTTTTTTAGTCCATCATGCGTGCCAATCATTCAACTTAGGTGACATTAGGTGACCGCGGACACATCGCAAAGTCAGACTAAAAGCCAAAAGAAATGTTACTAGAATCTTCGCAGAGCGAGGGTTAACTAAATGAGACCCAAAATGGTTACAAATAAATTCTAGTGCCGCTTCGAATAAAATTTTATGACATTCAATGACATTTGAAGTGATATCGTGTATATTAGCAAATACAAGGGCGTTAACCACATAATTTCACATGTAAATCAATGTGGGTTAAGCCTTTTTCCGTTCGATAGATGTCGATTGGGCCATACGGAAATTTTTTATTCCATCATGCGTGCCAATAATTCAACGCAGGTGACATTAGGTGACTGCGGACACGTCGCAAAGTCAGATCAAAAGCTAAAAGAAATGTTACTAGATTCTTCGCAGAGCGAGGGTTAACTAAATGAGACCCAAAATGGTTACAAATAAATTCTGTTGCCGCTTCGAATAAAATTTTATGACATTCAGTGACATTTGAAGCGATATCGAGTATGTTAGCAAATACAAGGGCGTTAACCACATAATTTCACATGTAAATCAAGGTGGGTTAAACCTTTTTCCGTTCGATAGATGTCGATTGGGCCATACGGAAATTTTTTATTCCATCATGCGTGCCAATAATTCAACGCAGGTGACATTAGGTGACCGCGGATACATCGCAAAGTCAGACTAAAAGCCAAAAGAAATGTTACTAGAATCTTCGCAGAGCGAGGGTTAACTAAATGAGACCCAAAATGGTTACAAATAAATTCTAGTGCCGCTTCGAATAAAATTTTATGACATTCAATGACATTTGAAGTGATATCGTGTATATTAGCAAATACAAGGGCGTTAACCACATAATTTCACATGTAAATCAATGTGGGTTAAGCCTTTTTCCGTTCGATAGATGTCGATTGGGCCATACGGAAATTTTTTGTGCATCATGCGTGCCAATAATTCAACGCAGGTGACATTAGGTGACTGCGAACACATCGCAAAGTCACTAGTGAAGTTTCAATGCTCCAGCATCACATAACGTATATATATATATATATATATATATATATGTGTGTCTGTGTGTGTGTGTATAAAATACATTAACATCTGCGGCTAGAAAACTTTCGACTACTCAGTCGTTTGTAATAGCCGGCAGGCAAAATAGCGTAGATTATGTGCCGGGTAATGGAATAATGGATATCGAGGTCGGGACAGACCATGTTGAAGAGACAGCGAAAGCAAAGTTGGTGAGGTGGATGGAGAGAAAGAGATAAAAGAGAGTCGGAAATTGGAAAAGAGGACATTGCCCGCATATCGCACTCTTCTATGTTTACATGTACAATAAATATATATATATATATATATGTATATATGTATATAATAGTTTGAGGCTGCTGTTTTTGTTGTATGAAATATAGAATTAAATATAGAAATTGGCACATAGTGATGAGAATGATGGGATTAAAGTCACGAGGGAGAAAGTGATTAAATTACACATACACATATATTTATATTAACATGTATTGCTCTACACAGTTTAATTGAGTAACATTGATACTCTCCCCTTCCCAAGAGACAGAGCTCATCTTCAAAGGGTTATGATATATATATCAAAGCATTGTAGACTCATTGACGTTCGCACTTTTTTATCAAGACAAGCACGTGCGTCATTGTTAATCGTCAAATTTCGCATTAATAGTCGTATACGTCGAAACTCGCTGTTATCAGTTGCGTTTGTACCGGGATAGAGAAAGATTGGGAGAAACGGGAAATAACAAAGAGACAGAGAAATAGAGAAGAGGACTCAGCAGTGTGGCGAGTCCTTATCGCGTTTTCCTCATTCGTAAACAATGACTTGGATGGTGTACATTGTAGGTCCGGTCTATATATATATATACATACTTCCATACATATATATATGAATATATATATTCATATACATACATACATACATATATATATATATATATATATATATATATATGTATATATGTATATATACATATAAATATGTATATATTCTGACCACACACTCGAGTATAATATGGACAATGCCCTTCCGGTGTACGTTTCGTGCTGCTGCAAACCATCGTGGTGCATCACGAACCAGTGCGTGCACTTTTCTTCGTACGTGAGACCATCCACAGTTCACGTTACAATTTGTGTCCTCACATGCATAGGTTTTACTCTATTACATCATATCGATGTATAAAAATATATGGGTGAAGATTGACATTTGGGTTCATAGTGCACGTTGAATATTACTGCAGTTAATAATAAATTATTAATATTGGGCATTTTATACAAAATCAACTGTGAGCCATCGATATATGTTTGATACATCGCAGGGTGAATAGAAAAAAAAAAAATTTGTATCCTCACATGTATGGCTATTACTCTATTACATCATATCGATGTATAAAAATATATGGGTGAAGATTGACATTTGGGTTCATAGTGCACGTTGAATATTACTGCAGTTAATAATAAATTATTAATATTGGGCATTTTATACAAAATCAACTGTGAGCCATCGATATATGTTTGGTAGATCGCAGGGTGAATAGTAAAAAAAAAATGACGCATTAATTTGCAAATTAAAAAACAAACGACATGGTCCATTTATCAACAAAGATTTAAATAAATACAATTTTCAAGGAAATCTGGTCGTTGGAAAAATAATATTTGCAGGACTCATCTAGAGATGAGTAAGATCAAGGAAGAGGTCTTGGCTTCGTTGGTAATATGGTCATAATATTCGTACCAGGAAAAAAACAAAATTAAACGATCTAAATAATTAATAATCATTTTGTTAAAAAATAATAATGAGAAATATTTAATTGAAGAAAATATTTATTGTACGTAAAATTGTTAAATTTGTAAATACAAAGTAATAATTTTATTTTTCTTCGGTAGCATACAAACATTTAGCAACAAGTAGAAATGTTCACGAGAATTGGTAACAGACAATAAATAATTGTTTAAATAGAAAATGGGTAAATCTGAAAAATATACTTATATATATATATATATATATATATATATATATATATATATACTATATATATATACTATATATATATACTAATCCATGTAACGTGTTTCATATCGAGTACATCATTTTTCAGCTACAACCATTTTTTATTATATATATATATAAAAGAAAAAAAAAAATATATATATATATATGTACGCACGTGTGCGATAGCTGCAGGCGTAATATCGCACGCGGCGAATCGAGTTCGTGGGCGTATGGATATCATTTATATCGCGAGGATGTTATGCGGGTTCATTGTGAAAGCAAAACTTTCCTTCTCTACCGCGTTACACACACACCCGTTTCATACTCTGTTATTTTAGATTTTTCTTGAAAAATATTCCAATACCCGACAATAACAGATAGGTCAATGATATGCAATATATATGCGTGACAGCTATGCTATGGGTTGGCCTAAAAAAGTGAAAGAGAAAGGGAAAGATGAGATGGAAGAGGAGTCAAATAACATATTTAACATCTATGTATCCTATACAGGCAACAACCGCATAGCCAAGTATATTAAACCTCGATAATTTTTTTTTTGTTTATCATTTATTTATTTGTCTATTTGGCAAACAATATCTTTCTCTTATTCTTTATTTCTTTCACTTTTATGATCACCCTCCAAGATTCGATCTAATCGATAATTTCCTTCCGATTAGAAGAAGAAAATTTTGTAAAAAAATTAATAAATTTATGATACTCGTAATAAGTTAAATTAAAGATTAAGTTAAATTAAAGATTAACTTTGGGATATACAAAAATAGATCGAAAAGTTGCCTGAATCGAGGTTCCAGGACAATATTGAAATTGGGTCAGTGCAAGTAGCAAGCCAAAGGAAATGTTTCACGAGTCTCGTGTTTAACTACAGAATTCCATTTGGAAATGGTGTTGAGCTGCTGATGCACGATCCACATTATCATCAATTTGCCTCCACAGCTATATATATATATATGTATATAGGCCTATACACATTTGATGTATAATCCAACACTACATATATATATATATATATAGGCCTATACACATTTGACATATAATCCAACACTAAATATATATATTGGATTATACGTCAAATGTGTACAGGCCTCTAGCATAACATACAAACGCCTTGCAAATTTGTGCAATACTCGTGTACGTATAGCAAAATCAGCTCCACATATTTGGCTGTTCGGCTTAACTGGCGTGTAAATTTTATGCATGCGTATACGAGCAAATACAATTCCGCCAACTTTTCGATGTATTCTTGTGTGCCAAAATTTTTATCCTTAATTTAACTTAAACTAACTTAATTTAATCGATAGGAGTATCATGAAGCTTCAGATATGATTAATAAGCAGATTTACAAGGACATAGAAGGACCTTTAATCAGGTGGTCATTGACGTAGTTTGATGGAAGCTTTGATAAGAATTCGGGTCATTTCTATTTATAGAAAACTCATGCTTTATGCATCAGCTTTGGATATTAGCTACGAGCACAGATATATGTTGAATGATGGGAGATCGATAGCCAAAGCATCGAAACTCGTACAAGAGCTCGTCGATGCACGCGATTTTCTAGTTTAATCAAAAGAGATACGAGAGAACGCGATATTTTTCGTGAATTTAGAATTGTGGATCAAAAAGTACACGGTATTCGAATTCTCGTCACACAAATATTTAAACTTTTATTTTTGACGTTTCTGGTAAAAAGGTACTTGACCTCTACTAAAAAATTACTGATAAATAAATAAGTACTAAAATCTCTTGATTATGTGTAAACTCACGAGATGAGTCACCACAGAGGATCACTCTTTAAATACATAATTGTACTCTCTCTATTTGTGTGACGTTTCTGGTAAAAAAGGTACTTGACCTCTACTAAAAAATTACTGATAAATAAATAAGTACTAAAATCTCTTGATTATGTGTAAACTCACGAGATGAGTCACCACAGAGGATCACTCTTTAAATACATAATTGTACTCTCTCTATTTGTGTGACGTTTCTGGTAAAAAAGGTACTTGACCTCTACTAAAAAATTACTGATAAATAAATAAGTACTAAAATCTCTTGATTATGTGTAAACTCACGAGATGAGTCACCACAGAGGATCACTCTTTAAATACATAATTGTACTCTCTCTATTTGTGTGACGTTTCTGGTAAAAAACGTACTTGACCTCTACTAAAAAATTACTGATAAATAAATAAGTACTAAAATCTCTTGATTATGTGTAAACTCACGAGATGAGTCACCACAGAGGATCACTCTTTAAATACATAATTGTACTCTCTCTATTTGTGTGACGCTTCTGATAAAAAAGGTACTTGACCTCTAGTAAAAAATTACTGATAAATAAATAAGTACTAAAATCTCTTGATTATGTGTAAACTCACGAGATGAGTCACCACAGAGGGTCACTCTTTAAATACATAATGGTACTCTCTCTATTTGTGTGACGTTTCTGGTAAAAAAGGTACTTGACCTCTACTAAAAAATTACTGATAAGTAAATAAGTACTAAAATCTCTTGATTATGTCTAAACTCACGAGATGAGTCACCACAGAGGATCACTCTTTAAATACATAATTGTACTCTCTCTATTTGTGTGACGTTTCTGATAAAAAAGGTACTTGACCTCTAGTAAAAAATTACTGATAAATAAATAAGTACTAAAATCTCTTGATTATGTGTAAACTCACGAGATGAGTCACCACAGAGGATCACTCTTTAAATACATAATTGTACTCTCTCTCCTTTCTCTGCTTATTATCCGGGCTCATACATATATCTCATTTGATCTTCAATTCTCGCTGCTATGCACGTGCTCGAGTCTCGAGAGCCTGACATTTGAGACAACGCACTCTCGTGGCCCAGAGTTAACCAGTCAGACTGCACGTTTTACCACGAAACTCATGGAGACTCTGTATGAACCAAGCACGTTATAAATAATGATCGTGTAATGTACCAATGACGCCAAGGCGTGCTCTCTATCCCTACCATTCTCATCTCACCTCGACGATTATTCATGAACATATTTTTTTCTGCCATCAACTCGATCTCTCTCTCTCTCTCTCTCTCCTTTCACTTTCTTTCCTCCCAACATAAGAATTTTATTTTTCATTTAATCGTGGAAGTTGACCGTTAAAATTGACCTTTAAAATTGGTCAGAGTGACAGCGTAGAAAATTTAATTTTTACGTTTTTTGTTTATTTCTGGATGAAACAAAAAAATTAACGGATCGTTTGAGCTCCCTGAAGAATAAAAAAAAAATTGAAAATATAATATTTACGTTATTTGAAAATTAAAGAGGAATCGCGTTCGAATGAATAATTGCACGAGACTGGAATGAAATTGTGTCCAAGAAAAGAAGAAAAAGGTTGGAACGTTTAACCTCGTGACTTTGTTAGAAGTTGTCGGATATGTTTGGGACGAGTACCGAGCTAAATTGAGCGGATCTGGAACGGAACGTGGCCGGAAAAGTGACAGGACGCGGAAACGCAACCGTTTCTTCGCACCTTTTAATATCTTCTCTTTTAATTTTATTTTCTTCATCCTCTTTAATGAGTATACACACGAGCACCTTCCGCTTATTTTTTTAACGGTGAACTATTTATGTAAATTATACTCGAGAGTGCCAATTTCGTTCGAGGCAACAAACTTAACTCGGAGTTGATTTTAATTTGATACGGGATAAAAAATATTTTACCGGAAATAACGGTTATGGCGAGTGGTAATTTTTTTTTTTTTTTTTTTTTTCCAACTAACTTGACATTCTGTAATTATAAAATTCTGGAACGTTATAATGGATTTAAATATTGGCAGATACTGACAGATATGTTATTACAGTTTCATTGACTGAGAATAATTTTTCAAATCACTGACTGACTTCGCTTACCGAACTGACTTCGCTTAGCGAAGGGCTGAGCGGTCACCGCACCAAGTACTGTCCCCGTCCATCGCTTCTGCACTTTGGTGACCGCCAGAGCCACACGCCGAGCTATCACTGCCGGCTCGAGAATGCTGTAATATTATGTTAATGGAGAGACGAGAAGAAAAAAAAAAATTGCCAGTGTATTTGATGTATTTGATTGTATTTGATTTTAAAAGTATTTTTTTGAACGGTGTATTTGATTTTTAAAATTACGTTTAATGTTTTTTTTTTTCCGCAGATACAAAATGAACGGTCCGGTTTACGCTGCATCGTGTCCCACACTGCAGTCAAATTTGTCGCTGCACAGCTCGTCCTATTACAGCGATTACAGCGGAACTGCGAGAAGACGATTGTCATCGACGGGTGAGGCTGACACTTCGGCAACGTCGAGCTACGAGGGTAGTGACAGCTCGGAAAACAGCGATGAGACTCGCTTGGATCCTGTCAGTCAGGTTGAACGGGAACAGCTTGAAACATTTTTCCGAGGATTAAAGTCACAGGTGGGCGAAACGCTAAATTTATTTCATAAAATAGAATTCAATTTCTTTTACGACGATAGAGAATGCTGGGATTTTATTGATACAGTGATTTTTTTTTGTATTTTTATATAAACAATAATGATGCATTTTGAATGAAATGATACTCATTTTTGGTGTGGATCAGTCTGTGAGTATTTGTGCGAGTACTCTGTGGGTCTGGAAGTACTCGGAAGTGTCTGTAAATGTCTGTGAGTTTCGGTGAATGTGTCTGAGTGTCAGTGGACATATGTAAGGACCTGTGAGTCCCTTTGAGTATCTGTGAGTACCGTGACTATCTTTAAGAATCTGTGAGTACCTGTGAGTACCGTGAGTACCGTGAGTACCGCGAGTACCGCGAGTACCGCGAGTACCGCGAGTACCACGAGTACCGCGAGTACCTGTGAGTACCGTGACTATCTTTAAGGACCTGTAAGTACTTGTGAGTATCTGTGAGTACCGTGACTATCTTTAAGGACCTGTGAGTACCGTGAGTACCGTGAGTATCTGTGCGTACAGTGAGTATCTGTGAGTATCTGTGAGTACCGTGAGTACCTGTGAGTATGTGAGTATCTGTGAGTACCGTGAGTATCTGTGAGTACCGTGAGTATCTGTGAGTACCGTGAGTATCTGTGAGTACCGTGAGTATCTGTGAGTACCGTGAGTATCTGTGAGCACTTGTGAGTCTCTGTGAGTACCTGTGAGCACCTGTATGAGTATCTGAAACTAAGATAGACCACTATCTTCGTTGGTATCTGCAAGTATTTGAGTATCTGTAAGTCGGTCCATGTTGTGAATGATCTATGAAATATTGCGAATGAGCGCTGAGAATTAATTTAGTGGAATGTTTATTATTCTTTTTCGCATAGGTATTCGTGTGCGAATCACTGGCGAACTTGTACCTCGGTACTGCGTCGCAAACCGAAAGGTGGGAGCTACGATTCACGGGTATACCAGTTGTCGTCCTCGATCTTGGTGAGACACGATCGCGATCGAAAAGACGGATTCAGATTCTTCTCGCTGAACGTGGAACATGCTTCACTCTTTGGCGTGAGACCATCGACAATCTGTCGTCTTACAAGGTATACTTCCACATATACATATATATATACATACACATACATATAGATTTAAAAAAAAATATATATATATATATATAGTCACTATAGTCGCATATATTTGCACGCTTCGTAACAATCGACCTTCTTGAACCCTTCAAGTCTTGAAGACCATCAGAGCTTTTTCTCTGCTACAAACACATTGATATATGATATCATTTGGTAAATTTTGTGTACCGAGGCAGAATCGATCGAGACGACACTCCTTGCTTATCGTTTAATAACGATAAGACCGATGACCGTTAAGAACAAACACGACACTCCCATACATTTTGTCTATACATGTATAGTCGATTGATATTTGTCAAAGTTTGACAGAAAAGCTATCAAGGAATATAAAGAAAAAAAATTTATATGACATTAAATAAAAGTTTAAACGAAAAAAATATTTGACAAATTTCTCATTCGTTTTCAAAATATGATAAAATTTCCAGCATCCAGAGCAATGCCAATATTTGAACATTTGGGGGCTTTTTTTTTATCTTTCATCATCTCTCTCTCTCTCTCTCTCTCTCGGCTGGGATAGATTCAGCTGAGTAAATATTACATCTCGTGGAATATTTTCTCTCTTATGTTATAAAATGTCCTTGAATGAATTAAACGTAACGATCAAGAGTCGTTGATCGCTTGTATAAATATTATTACGATTCAAGAATTTTATTCTACTTCACGTTGAGTTTTATTTTTTTACAATATATGCGTGTGTGAGTTTTTTTTATGTGCGTTTCAATGGAAAAATTAAAAATTTCATCGCATAAGTTAACAATTTAATTTTTTACTATTGCAAAAAAAAATGGAAACAGAGTGGGGTGGCAAGTGAATTGAAAAGAAAAATTGGGGTGGTTTTTTGGCAAAATGAAAAAGAAAAAATTTTAAGGTCCCATCTCAATTTATTTTTTAATGCATTCAAAAAATTACGAATTGACCAATGAAAAAAATAAAAATCTTACAAATAGCTTGTAAAATTCATCCCTCAAATTTATTTTATTCTCGGGTTGCATTTGGTCGAAAAAAATGGAAACAGGTGACAAGTGAATTGAAAATAAAAATTGGGGTGGCTTTTTGGCAAAATGAAAAAGAAAAAAAAATTTTAAGGTCCCATCTCAATTTATTTTTTAATGCATTCAAAAAATTACGAATTGACGAATGAAAAAAATAAAAACCTTACAAATAACTTGTAAAATTCATCCCTCAAATTTATATATTCTTGGGTTGCATTTGGTCGAAAAAAAAATATATTTCATCCTTTTTCACACACAGCATTTTTTTTTCTCATTGATGCATTTATCTTTTTTTTTCTCAGGTTTCCGGTCCAGCTTTCCACACGATGTGTCTCTCCTCCGATCACACACGTCTTGCCGGTTTGAGTTTCGACAATTCGAAAGCCGCGAATGATTTATGGCAGCACATAGAGCGTTTGGTATCTTGCCCGGAGAATATAAGTCTCTCGGTGCCCGGAAAAAAGAAGAAGAAGAAGCAGCCACAGAAGAAAATTATCCTACCGGCCAAGAGCAACATCAGTCAGCCATGTCAATTTCAGCACGTGACCAGTGTCGATGCAGCTGACAGATCGCGATACTTTTCACTCCAGACTCTCGTCCCGGCTTTGAGCGAACTCGAGAATTCGCTCGAGGCCACTTTTTGAATGAAAAACAAATAAGTAAAAAAAAAAAGAAGAAGAAAAAAACCTCATCCTGCTTGCTACTTCCTGCTCTTTCCCACATGCAATTATTCCTACTCCCATTAAAACGAGAAACTTTTCCATAGTTTTATATAGTTGATGATTCTATTAACCTCGAGCAGTCTCGATTTTTTTAATTTTCCTCTCTCTCTCTCTCTCTCTTGTTCTATTTTCCTCTCTCTCTTCTTATTTCTCTTCTTTTATACCGAGGCTGAGAATCATCAATTGGGATTCTAAGTCTCGTAGACATTATAATATGCTCGTCATCGAACACACAATTAATAATTATCAATAATAATTATAACGTTACGAGTCATTGAGCATGACGTCTTTAGCAATTTTCCTGGCAGTACCATTCAAGATTTGGTGGTTGAACTTAATGCAAAATAATGCTGGGATTTTTAAACAAAGACGATTTATCATTTTTGTTCATTATACGAGTAGAGTTTTTGGGGATTTAATGAGTTATCCGAGTTCGCCTCTTCTCATTCGTCTTCCTGTTTCCGAAGGATAAACCTGGAGCGGAGAGGCCTTTTGTAGAAGATTAATGGAAAAATTTGAAAACCATTTGTAGATTTTGAGTCGCTGATTAGAAAAATTTTAGTCACTTTTCGAAAGAAATAAATTTATCGTTTATTAAAAAAAAGTGGATTTTTATAAGCGTTTAACTAGATAACCATTTGTCTGGCGAAGTTTTTGCAAGAGATCTTTTTTCAAAATCATCAAATTTTCTACAAAATATTTTCTATACATATTATTCGTAGGCATGACCGTTTTCGAGAAAATCAGTACTTAATCTTCGGTTAATGGAATAACTCGAAATGAAGTAGTCTTTTCAACGTTTGCCCGTAATAGCCATGTAACCCGATGTCTGACGGTATATATGCATAGGACCTTTATCGTAGATTATAAAATTTTATAGAGAAAAGGTCCTTAAAGTTTTTTACGTAGGTCTTACCGAGTCGGAGGAAATTGAGTGTTTCTTTCGGATGGAGAACTCTCGCATTCATCGCATCGAGTTACTGCATTTAAAGACCATTTTCACAAAAATCCTCGAGCTTAGGATTAATATGCACGAGAACTTTTCTGTAGGAAATTTCACAATCTACAAAAAATGTTTCATGCAAAAATATCGTCAGATAAGCTGTTATCGAGTTAAAGGCGTATAAATATTGATTTTTTTTTTTCTGTCGATGAATTTTCTACTTTTTTTGAAACGAGCCTCACATTTTTATAATCAGTTTAAAATCTATAGATGTTATTCAATTTTTCTAATTAATCCTATAGTAGCTACAGGTCACCTTTAAAATTAGGTTGGGCAAGAGCGATAAATGATTAATATTATTATTAATTAATATTAATATTAGTCGCGAACATTGAGAATAATCAAAACGTACAAGATTTATATATGAAATAAAATGTACGAAAAAGCGCAAAAGTGGCTATTGAGGCCTCAACGAGATTCATGATAAAAATGAATTTCATTCGTGCTCGTTATGAATAATTCCAGACGCTTGAACGGGGCTCGAGTAAAAATATTTTACGAGGACTAATTGGATCCATGTGTATCTCGCATGTGTCCTTTTCCACAGCAAGAAAGTGTGCACAGCTGCTACAGATCCGTCTGGGGAGTGCTAAAAAAAAATCGCAGAAATAAATTACTGTAGTTTACGAAGCCTGAAATTGTCAGCTATTCTAATGTAATTATATAACAATAAAATACATGCATATGACTTGTCTTGAAATTATAAACACTTTTACATTCGAAAAGTGTGTTATCAAAGTACAGAGATAGGTCATATTTATTAGACAATTTCGAATAAACGAAAAAAAAAAAAAAATTGACATTCCAATGATAAATAATTGAAATATACATATTTGAAAATCGATATTAGTATCGACCAAATTCTTCATTTCACGATTTAATTCAAATTAATTATTCCGATTTTTATTTTGTCGTTAAAATTTCTCTGTGAAAAAAAAAATGATTTTTTTTTTAGTTCAATAGATGTTAATATATTGTACGAAAAGACTTAAATATTGCAATGATGTAAAAGTGATGGAAATTTTTTAAATGAGCTCATTAATGTAATTTACGAATAATTTGATTATTTTTTAACTGAATTTTATTAATTTTTTTTTTTTAAACAATATAAAAGAAATTATAGTTTGAGATTAATCTTTTGGCAAATTTTTAATTGACAATCATAATTTTGAGTATAAATCGCAGTTTAATCATTTTGCAATTAAGCTCATGCGATTAAATATTTTCCATTTTTCGTAAACATATGCAGTAGTTATATAGCTATAATACAGCCCACCTATTCCTTATTTTTCATGTTAGTGGTAAATACCGATGTAATTAAACAAAGAATGATAAAAGAATGAAAAAAAAAAAAAAATCGCGAATTTTCGGTAGGAATTTTAGGCACACTTAAATATACTTTATATATATATTATATGATACAATTTTATGATACTTTATTGACGATCATCAAACAATTTGTTTATCTACGACTGTGATATAAATATATTTTTATCGTTACTTTGCGTAACATATATGTAGCCCACACAGTGAATAATCGATTTAGCATGTAACATTATAATTATTATTGTTATGTAACTATGTAATAATTGTGCTAATAAATAATCCCCGATACTTGAGCTTGTCGAATAAATAATTTTTTTTTTCTTCTTTTGAGATGATAATTTGTCACGAATGGAAATGAGTTTTAAAAAAATGTGTCTTTTCCCAATGGCGACTCCATATCATTTTATTTTCAGATAAAATCATAAATTAATTACACTATGAGCAAAAATATAATTTCCCATTATGTTGCTCTTGTGAAAAATATTTAGAAATATTTATCTCTATTCGATAACGATAGATCGATTAATGATTGAAAAAAAAAAAAAAAAAAAATTCTTCAAATTGTTTCGTCACGAGGAATTAGAGATGTGAACTCTCATCAGTGTTGAACGGAGAATCCGTTGCCTCTGACTGTTCCATTATAGTACCATTCGTCGTAGATCCACCTGTCACGCAAAATTAACCCAAAACATAAATTATTCCATGTAAATTTTTTTTGGGCTTTTTTTTTTTCAATATTACTCGTTAAATATCAATCAAAAAATTTAATAGCATTATTTTCAGGTCAACTGGGAAATACAAACTTCGAAACAATCTGGTGCTGCATTTTTTTCGTCGTGTCAGGTAAATTGTTAAGCCGAGTCCAATAATAAGTGCAACAGTGAATATTGCTCCGACTACACCACCTACTATACCGCTGCTTTTCCTATTAATCACATGGAGCTCTTTAGCGTTGCATCCGAATTCTGTAAATTATTATTATTATTATTATTATTATTATTATTATTATTATTATTATTATTATTATTATTATTATTATTATTATTACATCATCATAATAATGAATTGTCGACAAATAATTGAGACAATTGTCAACAGTACCCACCTGGACTTACAAAACACAGCAGGCTACTGTTGTCCCTCAAGTAAATTGGCTCAGTATCATTAAGTTTGATGGTTAAGAGGCCCAGAGTTGAATTGTACAAATTGAATCGATAACAATAACTAGAATTTTCATTGATACTTTCCATCATTTTGTTTGACGTTATGAAAATTCGACACTCGTTGCTGCACTCGTTCGTACCATTCCAGCCAAGTTCCTGGTCAGGTTCATTATTGGCCTTAAGAGCTATTTTTCCGGTTCCATTGAGAAAGACAAGACTAAAAAAAAAAATAAGAAAACAATTGAATCGATTACAAAGTTCAGAGGGGAGAATTTATCGAATATTAAAAATCAAACAAGACTAAAAAAAAAAATAAGAAAACAATTGAATCGATTACAAAGTTCAGAGGGGAAAATTTATCGGATATTAAAAATCAAACAAGACTAAAAAAAAAATAAGAAAACAATTCAATCGATTACAAAGTTCAGAGGGGAGAATTTATCGGATATTAAAAATCAAACAAGACTAAAAAAAAAATAAGAAAACAATTGAATCGATTATAAAGTTCAGAGGGGAGAATTTATCGGATATTAAAAATCAAACAAGACTAAAAAAAAAATAAGAAAACAATTGAATCGATTATAAAGTTCAGAGGGGAGAATTTATCGAATATTAAAAATCAAACAAGACTAAAAAAAAAATAAGAAAACAATTGAATCGATTATAAAGTTCAGAGGGGAGAATTTATCGAATATTAAAAATCAAACAAGACTAAAAAAAAAAATAAGAAAACAATTGAATCGATTATAAAGTTCAGAGGGGAAAATTTATCGGATATTAAAAATCAAACAAGACTAAAAAAAAAATAAGAAAACAATTCAATCGATTACAAAGTTCAGAGGGGAGAATTTATCGGATATTAAAAATCAAACAAGACTAAAAAAAAAATAAGAAAACAATTGAATCGATTATAAAGTTCAGAGGGGAGAATTTATCGGATATTAAAAATCAAACAAGACTAAAAAAAAAATAAGAAAACAATTGAATCGATTATAAAGTTCAGAGGGGAGAATTTATCGAATATTAAAAATCAAACAAGACTAAAAAAAAAATAAGAAAACAATTGAATCGATTATAAAGTTCAGAGGGGAGAATTTATCGAATATTAAAAATCAAACAAGACTAAAAAAAAAAATAAGAAAACAATTGAATCGATTATAAAGTTCAGAGGGGAAAATTTATCGGATATTAAAAATCAAACAAGACTAAAAAAAAAATAAGAAAACAATTGAATCGATTACAAAGTTCAGAGGGGAAAATTTATCGGATATTAAAAATCAAACAAACCTGTCGAGTCTGATAAATTTTTCATGGATTTGAGTGGCATTTGTTACGAGAACTGCACAGACTGAGGCTTCCCTGCATTTCTGTCCATTGGAATAATAATTGCAAAAGCATTTGCCATTATCCTCGAGAATGGGAGCATCGATGCCACAATAATTTGTCGAATTAATTATTCTCGTGTGACGAATTTTAAATTGGCTAAAATCTTGAGCATGTGAATTTTGGGACTGACATTGATTTGGTGCGATGCAGGCTGATCCATTAAGACAGGAAGTTTCGCAAAAAGGTTGGCAGGACTGGAGGAAAATATTTTTGGAATTTTGGTCAGTGATCGTTGCATTGATTTTATCGATAAATCGATCCTGTTTAATCGACACGAGTCTGTAACCCAAATTACAATGACATTGACCAGGTGCGATGCAGCTGCCATTGGCACATCCACCTGGACAAATTGGGATGCATAAATTTTCCAATAATTTATCGTAGCTTCGATTGTTAACGATGAGTTTCTCATAGCCATCGAGACACTCGCAATGATTCGGCTGAGTACATTTTCCATTGATGCAATAATCTTGACAGAATGGCTCGCACAGGCTGTCATTTAGCCAGCAGTGTGGTTTGTAGCCATCGTGACAGACGCACTGATTTGGCGAACCGCAATAACCATTGTAGCATTTTTTTTCACAAACGGGATGACACAGATCGATCGATCGATTGGAATAGTTCGATCTGGCCTGATAGCCATCGATGCATCGGCAGCTGTTGGGACCAACACAGACGGAATTTTCGTCACAAATTGGATCGCAAATTGGCTTACAATTGATTGAATATTTGGGCATTATTGTTGGTTCGAGAGTTGTACTCGTTGAAATTTCCATCGTTTCATTTTCATTGGTTTTGTCCAGCCGAACATCCGGTTCGGGGGCGTAGCCGTAATTGCACTGACAAGTATCCGGCGAGACACACGAGGCATTATCACCGCAGCCTTCAGGTCCACCAGCGTCGATAGATATGCATGAGGGCAGACAGCTGGTATTCCGATTCGCTGAAATGTATCCAGGCCAGCACTTACACACGTTTGGCATAAAGCAGTCGCCATTTTGACAGCCACTCTGGCAGTGTGGCGTGCATTGACTAAATTTTGTCCATTCGTTTATCGTCGAATCGTAACCAGGATTGCAAATGCACAAGTTTGGAAGATTGCACTGGCCATTGGTGCAATCACTCGGGCATATCGGAACACATTTTTCAGCATCTTCGGCGTGTTTGTGTGGCTCATATCCGTTGCAACACATTTCCACGACGTCCCATTTTGTAACAGTCTGAATCGCAAAAATTTCGTCATGATAATATTTTTTATTTTTTAACCCAGAATCTCTTTCGTCAGCTCGGCTCAATGAAATTGAAAACTGTGAAGTTTTGAACTGTACTTGAGTACTTGAGTACTTGGGTACTTGAGTACTTGAGTACTTGAGTACTTGAGTACTTGAGTACTTGAGTACTTGAGTACTTGAGTACTTGAGTACTTGAGTATTTGAGTACTTGAGTACTTGAGTACTTGAGTACTTGAGTACTTGAGTACTTGAGTACTTGAGTACTTGAGTACTTGAGTACTTGAGTACTTGAGTACTTGAGTACTTGAGTACTTGAGTATTTGAAGTAACGGATATTTATAGTGCCAAAAATTTGAGGTATCGAGTATACTGCAATAGTATTGAGTGCTTGAAATAGCAACGAGTATTGATAGTACTAATAGAGGACTCAGTATTGGCATTGCTGAGTATTGCTCGTAATGACAATTTCTATCAAATTCTCACAGTTCTAAGTATTATATTATGTATGTACAGATTACTGACCTCACTACGAAAGACTTACAGTACCGAGTTATGCTGAGGCTACAAAGTACTTACAGTACCGAGTACTGGTGGTATTACAAAGGATATTTAGAATGCCAAGACTTTGAGGTACCAAGTATACTGCAATAGCATTAAGTAATTGAAACAGCAGTGAGTATTGATAGTACTAATAGAGGACTCAGTATTGGCATTGCTGAGTATTACTCGTAATGACAATTTCTATCAAATTCTCACAGTTCTAAGTATTATATTATGTATGTACCGATTACTGACCTCACTGCCAAAGACTTACAGGACTGAGTACCGATGGCATTACAAAGTACTTAGAGTCTGCAGCACAGGTAGCACAATTAATTACTTAAAGTGCCAAGTACTTTAAGTATTATGCAGTATATATACATGATGATATCATGTACTTAGTTGAAGAAGTAACAACAATATTGGCAGCACAAAGTACTCAGATTAATAAAAGCTATTGCGGTAATACTCAAAGTAATAAATTTACTCAAAGTACGCTCTGTACTTCTCGTTAGGTACTTCAAAATTCGTCAAAGTACCATCTACTTTTACTGCCCACATCTACTTTATCTTTGGCCGATAATAAGCCTATATATACGTTTGTACTTAAGGGGTAAACTCAACTTAACTTTTATTTACGTACCACAGTTCGAAAATTAATCCTCGTCGAAATACTGTCATGCCAGTCATATCGCCTATATGTATCTACGTAAGATACAAGTTTTGTTGTGTTGATTCTGTAATCGTAATAATTAATTTCTCGTTTAGCCATTCACAAATTTTTCGAAATTTTTCAATAAAATTTCGTAACGACGATTGACACGTAAAAAAATTATAAATTGCTCTTATCTATTCACCTGTGATATTGTTGACAAACTGAATTCTGATTTTGACTATCTGAATAAAGAAAACTCGAATTACCGAGACCTCTTTGAAGATTTAAAATTGTTAATATTACGATTAGTCTAATTGACATGATTAAGTCCGTGGCGAGTCACGTTCAAAAAATTCTTTATTACGTATTTTTATGAGAGGAGGCAGCAGCCACGATAAATAATTAAAAAGAAAACTCAAAAATTCTTTGATTTTAGAGCTTTGCCACCAGAATTAATTAAGGGGTAAAAAAAAACGTTTCGGGGCATCGAATTTCAACGTCCGAAAATATCAAACTGCAAACGAGAACTGATTTTTCCTTTCCCTGATGCTCAAACATAACTGGCTCTTAAAATAATTTGTGTGTGTGTGTGTGTGTGTGTTTGTCAGTAATAATCAAGATCGGATCCATAAGACATAATATATATATATATATATGTTCGTTTGGCTGTGTATAATTGATAGTGTCCATTTCTCCTGGAATCCCACTATTTAAGTTATCAGGCTTTCCAGGATGCGACAGACAATCGCAGCGTCCAATGATTTTCAACCTCGTGTGCCCCCGCAAACTTAATTCTCTTATTCATTTCTGCGATCAATTTATCTGCATTTTCCCGAACAAAATATCGTCATTGGTGAATAAAACTTTGCAATATAATTTTTTTGGGATTTATATTTTATTTATTTATTTACATTATGTAGCTTTTGTTTATCATAAATACAATTATTTTACATTTTTAATTATTATCCTATAAATAAGTTCATTTTTATTGCATCAAAAACTACGATTTATAGAATACGTTGAAAGTTTATTTATTATTATGAAAATACAATTTGTCTCGTATAACTCTTTTTTTTATGTATCGAAACTCCGAGCTCTTTAAATTCTTAATTAACGTTATTCTTTTTGTTATTATCATTGATAGCATTGACAAAACGGTCGTTTTAATCTCATACGGATCTAGAATCGATAATACTTTTATCGAACTGTTCGAAATATTTGTTACTTTAAATTACCCGGTTGTCGATGATTTTCGTAAATATACGGCCATCTTGTGGTGAAAGTGAGAAGTCACATCTTATTAAATGCGACAGTTAATTGTAATCCACCCAAAGGGCCCAATGGCCACGGGGATAATAACAGCATGCTGTTTTACCGAGCTGAATTTTCATTTAGTAACATAGCCTCTTGGCTAATAAGTTCATATTAAGAGGATATTCTAGTCTATGATCAAATATTTTCCGAGTTTTTACACATTTTTTTACACAAAAAAGTGTAAAAAATATCGGTTATGACTTGCAAAAAATTACTATCGATTTTAGGCTTTATTTATTATTCAACAACCTGAAAAGGTAATAAAAAAAAACTTTTTGTAAGTTTCGTTGCTTAAGTGAATAGAGACACATTTACTAAAAGTGCATACTAAATTTGAAGTTAATCAAACGATTAATTTTTGAGCCATTATGTAAACGAATTAATTTGTCTCCGTCTCTCATATCTTCATTGGTTATACCGAGTTACAGAATCAAGATAATCAGGAAGGAAGAATTTTCGCGAAAGCATATAAAAACACGAGGCCACAAACTCAAAAATTATATTGTTATCAATGCGAGATCAGATAAAAGGCGATAATAGAAAATTCAATATTTGAAACTTACCCGCTTCTCGGTGCTCCTGGAAAGTGCTGCCGCCATGCGGTAAAAGCTGAGAAGCGCGCTAGCAGAAGGGAAAATTTAAACATGGCGGAATCACCGCAGCATATTTCACGGTCATTGATAATATGAGCTTTTCCATAATTACACACAGATTGGGATTGCGTGTTGGATGATTATTAGATCGCGTTTAAACGCCTATTCATCGACATGGCTTAAACCTAGTTCATTTTTTTTTTTTTTTTCATCTATTTTTGACATAACCAGAGTTTAAACTCCAATCAACGTGGCAGGAGAAGGGCGTTATTAATTTTACAAAAGATTTAACGTGAAATGTTACGCGGGTTAAACTAATATGCATTGCAATTGTGTTTGTGTTCGATCTTATCGCGGTGGGTCGTTTTTTGAAAATAGCGCCTTCGAAACTGTGTCGATGTTGGTCGTTTAAATTCCTTAATCGAAAGTTTCCAATGCTTAACCTCAAATTATTACGTTACAGAAGAATCATCGATCGTTAATTAACGTGACGCGAATTACATCAGACAGTGATGAGAATAAGAATTTATCGTTATCAATAATCATTTTGCACCAAATATCATTCAGTTTAAACTCCAATCAAAGCCGAAGGAAAAAGGGCGTTATTAATTTTACGAAACGATTTAAAGTGTAAAGTTACGCGTGTCGTGTCGCAGATTACATTAGACAGTGATGAGAATGAGAATTTATCGTTATCAATAATAATTTTTCGACCAAAGATCATTCATAATGACACGTGAATTTAAATCAGCGCACTCGCGTATCGATTAATTAGACTAATGTGACCCACGTACGTAATGCCAAAGTTCATCTAGTATTTTTTTTTTTTCTTTTCAATTTTTTTTTTTCACCATATTTATCCATTCCATTTGCAAATTATTCGAAAACGGTGAAAATTTGAATATTCAAGTATGAACAAATTACGTTTGGGATCCGAGTACGTTCCTCTCGTGGGCGAGGAAACTTCACCCTACAGAATTATAATATCATTCAACAAAATTGCTTGGTTGACCGTATCATTGCCTTTCTTTGCTTTTACTTTTTGCGTCTTATGGTCAGTTTTGTACAATTTTGAACACGCCACGTCAACTCATTGCCAGGTAAGTTAATTGCATCTTTTTTATTTTTATTTTTTTAAATAAAAATCGAAAAATTAATTGCTTCACGCGTACATTTTCATCGAAAAGTTCGATGGAGGAAAAAATAATTTTGAGAGTTTTTTCGTAGAGACGCCATTTAACATTTTAAAAATTTCAAACTCATCGACTAATACTTTTTTATGTATAAAAAAAATCTGAAAATTTGAATAAACAATATTTTTTTGAATTAATTAATTTATAACTTTTTGATGATGATTTTTTTTTTGTATTTTCGCGGAAATTACACTCGGAATGTTTCAAGGTCACGGACGATTCAAGGTCATTGACAATTAAAATTTTTATCAATAACTCTTTTTGCCATTATAATTGCATAAAATTATTATTTTTCGTATCTTCACTGTGGTTAATTTTTTAAAAATTGTTTATCTTATTATTGCAATGTAATTCTCATTAAATTATTATTATTTTTCATTGGGATTGTATGGGTGAAGTGATTTTTAGTAAATTGGCCAGCGTAGAATTGGATTGAGAATTTGTTCTTCAGGTTTACAATATTTTACCGTCAGTCTCTGCGGCGATTGGCCATTACAAGCCTCAGCGGAATGTCTGGAGAGCTGCAATAGCGATTCAGGCAATCGTCAGAGCTTTGATTCTCTCCATGTATTATCACTACTATCGCGAAATTGTTTACAAATGGGCAAAAGGAATCAGCAATTTTGCCCTCATCACCTATACAATAGAGAATGCAGCTTTGGTCACTCTCAGTTTCTGGTCGTCCAACGAAAATTATGGTACTTTGAGGCATTTAGGCGCAGACTTTTTATTATTCTCAAACGACTCGATAGAAAAAAAAAACAAATGTGCGAAATATATGAAAAATGTATAAAATACAAAGGCACTAAAAAAAATTATATATTCAAAATATAATATAATGCGATATATATATATATATATATATTTTTATGAAATTTTTATACATTTCGAATTATATTTTGAAATATATGAAAAATGTATAAACTACAAAGGCACTAAAAAAAATGATATATTTAAAATATAATATAATTCGATATATATATCACATATGATTGAGATATATATATATATTTTTTAATGAAATTTTTATACATTTCGAATTATATTTTGAAATATATGAAAAATGTATAAACTACAGGCACTAAAAAAAATTATATATTCAAAATATAATATAATGCGATATATATATCACATATGATTGAGATATATATATATATTTTTTTATGAAATTTTTATACATTTCGAATTATATTTTGAAACATATGAAAAATGTATAAACTACAAAGGCACTAAAAAATATATATATATTTAAAATATAATATAATGCGAAATATATATCACATATGATTGAGATATATATATATATATTTTTTTATGAAATTTTTATACATTTCGAATTATATTTTGAAATTATGAAAAATGTATAAAGTACAAAGGCACTAAAAAAAATGATATATTTAAAATATAATATAATTCGATATATATATCACATATGATTGAGATATATATATATATATATTTAAAAAATTCTTATCCATTTCGAATTATATTTAAAATATATTATAATGCGATATATATATCACATATAATGCGATATATATTTAAAAATTTCTTATACATTTCGAATTATATTTTGCATATATATGTAATTTTAATGCTGATGCAGCATCTAATATGGCTGATGAAATTTTTCAGCACTTCACAAATTATCATTCATAACGTTTCTCATAATGTCGCTGATACACATGTCGCTCGCTTGTTACATCGGAAGAAATTGTCGAGCTCCAGCCCGAGATTCTACAGAGTCGATCTCGCTCTTATGGAAAACAAGATCAATGATCCTCAATATCATGTCAATTTTAATGGCTTCTTATTTTTTCTGGCGTCACAATGCCTATTGCGAGCCTTTTGGTAAGCTCCGCCAATAAAACAATTTTTTTTTATTTTATTTTTTTTTTCAACGAGAAAAAAGAAAAAAACAATTTTCTTGATATTTCTTGTACGTTTTCAGTATATTCGCTGTTTGCTGTGACCGAGTACATGGTCGTATTAACAAACATGAGCTTTCACGTAACAGCAGCCTGGGATTTTTCCGGGAGAAGCTTAATGTTGTCGTCCAATGGCATACGAATAGTTTAATGATTTTTTTTTATTTAATTTTTCTTTCTTTTTTTTTTTTTTAATGAAAATCTAATATTGTCCAGAACGAATTTTTTACATCACAATTTTGTCACAAAAATCAGAGCTGGACAGGATTTAAAATAAAATTTTAATTAACGCGTTGAGCGCCCAGCCGATTTTTCTCTGCTTTCCGTTCAGAGCCCTGAATTTGTTGGTTCAGGCGACTCGTCAATCCCCATAGACTGACACCGCGCTTAACGTGTTAAAGCAAAATTTTACTTTAATGCATTTCCTAGTTAAAAATAATTGCACTTTTTCGAAAAATATTCACATGCAGCATGGAATTTTTACGTGCATAAAATTCGTCAAAACGAAAATGCGTCGATTGTACGCTCGAAATTGTGATTTTTTTTTTTTTTTTGCTATTTTTGTATCGAGATCTTGAAAAATTGAATTGGCTATAAATGGTTTTAGCAATTTTTCTACAATTTTTCGCACCGATCGGGCTGTAAACAATTTTGGTTAATTGCAATTTTCGTCGAGATTTCTGGAGGACTTTTTTTTTTTTTTTTTTTTAAGAAAGGGAGGAAATCTCTTTAAATGAAGAAACGGAAAAATAGACTGGAAGGTGTTTCGTATTGCACATTGGATGAGAATTCATAGAGTTCAGAGTTTAAATTATGAATTTAAAATCCTCGAAATTTTTGCTCGCTCACAAAACTTGGCCTGTGAGAAAAATTGTGAGAGCCACATCGATCATAGTAAGAATTTTATAAATTGGCGAATAGCATGAAAAAGGAATTGTGAAAGTTTCAATTTATACCTTTTTTTGTATACAATTTTTTTTATTGTATTTTTGTTTAGAATTTACTTTAAGTACTTGAAATATTTTTCCTCAGCTCTGATAAAAAAATTTAAAAAAATTCTCGTTAATATGATATTTGTAAATATGTAATTAGGATGAGAAATTGGCTGTATATGTGTATTTTGACGCTGAAAAAATGAAATGTTGGCGAGATGAAAATTATGAATAGAAGCAGGAATGATAAATTGTAAAATATTGTAATCCGATGGGAAATATCATTGATTTAAAAAAAATATATATATATATATATGTATATAATTATATGTATATATAATCATAAAAAATATATATGTATATATGTACATTTTCATGTTATATACATTCGTATAATAAAAGTTTATAAAAAAGGAACAACAAAAAATTGAATTTATAAATTGTAAAATATTTTATTCCAATGAGAAATATCATTGACGATATATAAATATATATATGTACATTTTCATGTTATATACATTCGTTTAATAAAAGTTTACAAAAAAAGGAAAAACAAAATTGATGACTCTCTTTTGTGATTTTATGGGCTCTGAGGAAAATTAATTACAATTGAGTTTTATGCATATATATATATATATATATATAAACAAAAAAAATAAAAAATTGAATTTTAATTTCAGATTTGAATCACTAGAATTTGAAATCTTTCTCGAGCTTGTCAGAAATATGTTTGGCTATTGCCATGCTGCTCGTAGCTGCGGGTGACGGTGCATTTCTACAGTGCATGACACGAGCTCCTATACTTCCGGTGCCATTGTCGAAGACAAAATCATCGACCAATTTTCCATCGTTGTCCATTGCCTGAGCTCTGACACCGGCTGGACCTCTGGTGGCAGAAATAATTATTAAAAGGATAAAAAAATTATGGAAAAAATTTGAAAAGACGAGAGAAGACTGGCAGTGATTTTTTTTTTATTTCTTGAACTTGGCAAATAGTCGAATTTACACGATCCTAATTTTTTAAACTCCGATTAAAAACGTTAAAATTTTACTATATTCTGGCTATAATTTTAAACCGATAAAGTGGCAATTTAATAAAATTCGATCCCAACCACGACCCCAAACTGACCTCTTGACGTCCTTGTACGTGACCTCTGGAATGAACTTTTGCAAGTCTCTGACAGCGAGCGGATAAAATATCGACTTGACTGCCTCCTTCATTCCTGGCACAATGAAACGGAAGCAGAGCTTATAGAGACCCGGAAATTTGGCCATTTCTATGCAGTCTTTTATGTTTATGTCGGTCCACCTGCGAGCATAATGTAATTTTTTTATTTTTTTGAGCGTTTAAGAATATTTAAAAAATACAAAAATTATGAGGAATTATATCCAACTCGATAAAATTCAAGGTCGAATAATTCGTGACGGATTCTGATATTAATTTTTCTAAAACGAATACGGCCGTTAAATTTTTTCGTATATTAAATTTTTTTAAAGGAAATAAAAAAACTTTCTCGCAAACTTTTTTGTCCATTAGAGAAAACGTTAGGAAAAAAACTGGACAAATTTTTAAGTTTTAGTGATTTTTTTTTTTTTTGGTTGTAGAGTTGGAGAATTAATAATGACCTGTAGCCTTCTCTGGCAAGTGCCAAAACGGCATTGGGACCGAGCCAAATGTCACCGCTCATTCTAGGTGTGAAATGCACACCGAGAAATGGAAATCTTGGATCCGGCACCGGATATATGTTTGTCGTGCACAGGTGTTTTTTATCATCATTGAGAAGAAGATATTCGCCACGAAATGGAACAATTCGAGGACTGATGTCACAACCGGTCATTACTGCCAATCGATCGGAATGTAGACCGGCACAGGTAAGCACGTATTTGCTCTGAATACACTAAAAATACAATAATATTTTGTTAATTATAATAATAAATAAATAAATAAATAAATAAATAAACAAATAAATAAATAAATAAATAAATAAATAAATAAATAAATAAATAAATAAATAAATAAATAAATAAATAAATAAATAAATAAATAAATAAATAAATAAATAAATAAATAAATAAATAAATAAATAAATAAATAAATAAATAAATAAATAAATAAATAAATAAATAAATAAATAAATAAATAAATAAATAAATAAATAAATAAATAAATAAATAAATAAATAAATAAATAAAATAAGATAAACTTGATATGAATTAAAATTTTACCCGATCCTTTGATTTGACACCGATGGGCACAAACTCATCAGTCCCCTTTGATTCCGCAGTTTCGTCGAAGCCAATCACTTCGTAATTTAGGTAAACTTGACCACCCATTTTCTCGAAATGAGTAGCAAAATGTCGACAGACGAGTCCCCAGTCGACTATACCAGTCCATGGTGACCAAATGGCCTTTTCTCCCTATTAAAATAATATTAATAATAATAATATTTCATCAGTTAAATTTTTTCATTTTTTATTCAAGATTTTGGTAAATAAATATTATTTAAAAAATAATTATAATTAAATATTATTATTATTTCTTAATTAACTCGAACCTGGCATTTAGGCTCGTAATTTGGTATGCACTCTTTTTCGATTAGCTCAAGTTCAGGCACGTTGTTTTTCAATCCACGATCATAAAGTTCTCCTATTCTCCCAACTTGTTCCGGTGTTTGTGCTACTATGAGCTTTCCAACTTTTTTATGAGCTATGTCATTTTTTGAAAAATATTCGTACGAGAGTTTAAGTCCTTCGACGCAAAGTTTTGCCTGTTACAAAATTAAGTTTGATATTTTTTCTTCATTTAATAAAAATTAAAAATTAAAAAATTAAAAAAAATGTCAATGGTGGAAAATAAAATAATAAAAAATTGCCATAAAATTCAACGATTAATTTTACTTTTATGCTACCGGGTGTGTAATAAATTCCCGCATGAACGACACCGCTGTTGTGTCCCGTTTGATGCATAGCCAATGCTTTCTCTTTTTCCACAATGGCTATTTTCATATTTGGATGTCTCTCCAACATTTCGCGTGCTGTGGCACAACCGACAATTCCACCCCCGACCACCACAAGATCGTACGTACCGCATGAATCTGCGCTAAAAATTTTTCGGGACAATTTTTCATGACAGAAATACAAATTTTTGGTAATTTTTGGAAAAAAAAAAAAAAAAACAGAACAATTTTTTTTCAATTAATTTATTTCGATGAAAATGAATTTTTGTAAATTTTTTTTATCGACCAATAATGAGAATCGGATATTAACCTTCCGGTAGATCTGTGACGATAAATGTTGCCCAATTTCCAAAGGGTCAATTTCCTACAGGTCAAGCCTCTCATTGCCGAAGTCGACATTATTTACGAGCCTGGGATGAGAAAAAATAATGAATTTTTATTATCTCAACTAATCATAAGTGATTAATTGATTTTAACATAAACTTCATTCGTAATTTCATTGCAATGTGCAAATGTCATTTTCATCGTAACAAAAGGAAGGAGCGATTGTGGGGATAATGCGAAGCCATTTTTTTATTCATTTCACTGTCACTTTTTCCATGGCCTCTCTCGTCAAAGAAACTCGAGAGTTAACGATCCACCGCCTTTGGCCAATAGAGATTTGTTGACACAGAAAATATATATTGGCCATTTTATGTCAAATTGGCCATTTATTATTTGCCAATTATTTATTTGCACAAAATTCGAGGCTTTTTTTTTTTTTTTCGTATATATATATAATGGAATTATTTTTCGTTTCGTTGTAATTTTCAAGTTTGCTTTTCGTTTTGGGAAATTAATTAAGCGTTTATTTTTTCGTGGTAAAAAGTCATTTTCTAAATTTCGACATCGACAGAACTTTGAAATAGTCTTAGGCTTGATATCGATACTACAAACTCAAAAATTTCGTAACAGAAAGCCCATGAGATTTCAAAGAATCCAGGGAATTATTTTTCAGCCAGAGAATTATGTAAATTATGGAATATAATATTCCCATAATCTGGGAGACGACGAGGTTAATATACATTTTCCAAGCCACTCATTAATTATTTAAATAATTAAATAATTAAATAAATAAATAAATAAATAAATAAATAAATAAATAAATAAATAAATAAATAAATAAATAAATAAATAAATAAATAAATAAATAAATAAATAAATAAATAAATAAATAAATAAATAAATAAATAAATAAATAAATAAATAAATAAATAAATAAATAAATAAATAAATAAATAAATAAATAAATAAATAAATAAATAAATAAATAAATAAATAAATAAATAAATAAATAAATAAATAAATAAATAAATAAATAAATAAATAAATAAATAAATAAATAAATAAATAAATAAATAAATAAATAAATAAATAAATAAATAAATAAATAAATAAATAAATAAATAAATAAATAAATAAATAAATAAATAAATAAATAAATAAATAAATAAATGCATTGATGATTGTACTCCTCGAAACGAAAAACTCCTCGAAAATTAACCCAAATTTTGACATCGAGTTCGATCGAATTTCGTTAATTAATTAATTAGTGAGTATAATTGAGTGTAATAATCTCGAGCACGTCCATTTTGGAGTTTATTCGTTAATTTTATTCAACATTCGTGCGGCTGAGCATTCAACTAATAAACAAATAAATTAATAAATAAAATGATATAATTGCTAAATAAAGTCGATTTTACGAGGAATGCCCCATATATCGGAGCCCCATATATATATATATATACACCACTAATATTCGTATATATCATATTATATTGGACGATACTGGGTGGTCTTCGTGTTGATTCATCGTAATTATGCCAATTTTCCTTATCGTTCGAAGTTTATGTACATTGGACGTAAGTGCGAGAGAGATGGCATTAGTGGCGCTCGCGGGGGAGCGAGAGAGACACTCGTTTTTTCAATGTTAGAAAGAGGTAGGTGCGAGAGAGATGGCTATAGTGGCGCTCGTGGCGGAGCAAGATAGAAGCGAGAGACCCGCGTGTCACATCGTCTCAGGACGTAATTGGACTTGAAAATTCTCATAATTTATAAAATTAATTGTTTACTTGCTTAAAAATTAGATCGAAAAAAATTATTATTAAAAAGCGATGAAAAAAAAATCATTAACAAATCAACATAAAAATTTATGTGTTGGATTAAAAAGTACACAGGGACCAAAAATTTGAAAATTGAATATTTGAATTAAATCATATTGCCACTTTATCCCATTTAGTTTCTTCTAACTGCAAGAAATATTCAATTTCTTATTTTTTAGCGTTTCGTTAATTAGTAAAAAAAAAAAAAATCGTAATGGAAGAAATTGTCATAATTTTTTTAATTTTCCTTACTTTGGGCAAACTTTTTGGTTACTTGCTTAAAAATTAGATCGAAAAAAATTATTATTAAAAAGGGATGAAAAAAAATCATTAACAAAAACAACATGAAAATTTATGTGTTGGATTAAAAAGTACACATTGACGAAAATTTGAACTCACTCTGCTGTGTACATTGACGTCACGAGAGATTTAAAATTATTTATTCAAGATTAAATTTTTTTTCAATACTGAAAGTCCGATTAGTTTTGTGCTTCTCATAATAATTCTCGAGAAGCTGTTGATCCGTTGATAAATTATGTAACGTGCTGATATCAAATGAATCATGACAACGTTAATTATACTATAATTAAGTGAGGAAGAATAAAATTTATTTTTAAGCATCTCAATTTAAAAATCTATTCATCAGACCTTTTTTTAACATGAATATTCCTCGGTCTTCTTCTTGAGCCACTCAATGCTCTTGCATCGAATGAAAAGTATTTGTTTCCCGGTGTACTCGAGTATCGTTTTCGTTTGCACCGAAAAGCTTATGAGCAAAAATCTACACATTCGATGATATTTTATTAACGTTAAAATTTTCAATATTATCAACAATCCATTATTTATTGCAAATTTGTTTCTACGAGAGAACAAAAAACCGAAATGAAGGATTTTTTAACTGATAAAATAAGAGAAGAATTGATCGGGACACCACTCTGTGGGGATTGACGTGAGCAAACTGACGATTATGCAGCGTGGAGGGAACAGCCAGCAGTACGAGCCAAGAATGGTAGAACAAGATGGTTCGCTCAGTTGTACAAACTTGCTGGTAAAAACGCGACGGTAGACTTTATCGGGACCGTAAAGTGGCGCCTCTATTATCGTATCACAGTCTCTCGAACATTCATATCTCTTATCACACTCCATTGTCAAAATTTCCTCAGCTGATAAAACTTTTTTGCCTATCTCGCATTATTATTATTCGGGCCTCTTATCAGCCTATCGCAGTCATTACTTTTGTGAAATGCACAATTTATACAAAATTGCCCCCCCCCCCTCCCCCCCCCCCGAGCACATATAATAAAAGACAAAATATTTCGTTGATTCTCAAGTGATGACAATTTCGAAAGATACCTCAAGGACATTTTGTGGTTCGAAAGTTTTCGTAACAATGACGAAACATTGTTAATAAACAATGTCGAAATTATTTTGAAAAAGTTTTACGATCCGAGAAATTTTATAAACAATTTCGGAACTTTAATACTCTTCTTCTCTTCTTTAGTCTTTAATTCTTTAATTTATAAGCGTTTAAATTCTTACCTGCAATTGGGCTTTGTCGAACAGGGTCAGCATTATGCTTTGCCCCCCCCCCCCCCACACACAATCACGTGATATCGGTTTGTTATTTGTTTTGTTATTTTTGTTTTAAATTAATTAATTCGGTTCTTCAATTAATACTTAATTATACGTGAAACATTTAAAATAAATTTATTATTCTTTGAGATGGTTTTTGACAAAAGAAGCAAATACCGAATGACGTTTAATGATTTTCCAGTTTGATGTTTTCATATATTTTATCCGATATGTTAAAATTATAGTGTGAAAAAAAAGGATCAAAACGGCCCCAGTAATTTTTTCATCGGAGACAATTCTTTGAGGCTATTTCTTTCCCTGATTAAATTGGTCCAGTATGCTGCTGTGTATTAATAGAAACATAACGATACATAATGGATGATTTATTATAACGGCAATAGAGTAGGAACGTATCTTCTTTTATGGGATCCATTGGGATTCCATTGGCGTTCCATTGGGATTAATAAAAATAACGGAGCGAATATAATCATCACCGGTGAATAATCCCTGGAGCATATTTGCTGCTGTCAGTTCTAGCTGTTAATACTCGACCGTTCGATTGAAAGAAGTATCATTCGAGGGTATTTTTAATATGGATTTCTGGGTGAATCGATCTTGGGATGCCAAACAACGTGATGCGTACAAAGAGAGAGAGAGGGAGAGAGAGAGAGACTCGACCCGCTGTGCTGCAAAAACAGTCCAGAGTAGAATGCACCTGGACTCATGCATCCTGCACAACCTACACGACTTCCCCATATCCGATATCCCTCTCTCTCGCTCTCCATTCTCTTCATCTCCGCGCAACTCTTCTCTGCTCACAAACGTCCTTTTTTTTTTTTCTTCATCTCCCTTCTACGATTCTATCTCCCCTTCGCTATGTTGGTCCCCTACGATACTCCACGATTCTGTAGTGCTTTCCTACTTGGACACTCGAGTTTCCCGACTGAGCGTCTCACCTTGGCGCGAACGAGATGGCGCTGGAGGGGAGAAGAGAAAGGAGGTCAGGAACGTAAGATGAAAACTCCGGTGCCCTGTGGTAATGGGACATCATTTAATTTTTTCCAAGAGATTCATCGATCTCCATGATATTGAAGGACAAATGGGTGGCTTCAGGCCCAAATACCGTTCTGATGCACGGACAATGGCACGGTAAATACCGGTACTCATTGGTCCCAGGTATTTGTGGCTGTACTCATGAATACCTATTCAGGTACTCATGCATACCCAGCACAGATAAACGTGTGCAAATACCGGTACTCAGGTTTGATAGATCCCGCATATTTGAAGGTACTCCCGGAATTAATGTATAAATACCGGTACTCAAAGGTACTCAAATGTACTCAGAGGTATTTACGGATACCCACATATCCGGATAATCATGGGTACTCACTGATACCTATATATATCTATATATACATGGATACTCATAGGATACTCGCGGGTCTCATTAGCATTTTCTCAAATATTTACTTCCACCAATCCATAATACGTACTTGAAAAATGGCGGTATTCATGACAAAGTACTGACGGATGGAATACAAGGATGAAAAAAAATGACATATAGCTCGATCGCATATTGCGAATATGAAAAAAAAAAAAAGGTTTTAATATTGTACAAAAATTGTATAATAAATTCTTCGGCGTACGGCCCTGATACGCGATGCGTGGCCGAGTTGCGCGGCGGTTCTTTGACTCTCGGGACGAGAGTCAGTCAACCCGGTGACGGCCTCCATGGTAGTATACAACGCTGTTTGAGCGCGGCATCGTACCCGGTGGCTTCATACCAGAGGTCCGCGAGCGTGTATTACGCGCCGCGAGTGCGCGAGTACACGCACAAAAGTGCGTATTCCCGGCAGTGCTTTTGGCTTCATTTTTTTCCACCCCCCGTCAACCTTATGACCTTATTCGTCAACCGATTTATCCAATCGTAGTGTATTTTTTTTTTGTTTTCAAAAAATTATTATACAACATGCATCAGTTGTTTTTGTTTTTCAAGTGTTGATACAATTTTTTGTAATCACGATAATTCCATATAAAAAATGCCATTGGTGAGCTACGGATGAAAATCTCGCTCGACCCAAAGCACAAAAAATAATAATAATAATGTAGAGTCTGACGTTAATATCGAAAAAAAAGTAAATTAAAAAAAAATGAAAATGATGTTTGATCGAGAATCATGAAACGTCATTTATTAGCCATACAAGTATCGCGAAATAATCATCGTGAAATTTTCGCACACGCTGCTGGGATTTATAGTGATAAAAATTGTGTCAAGTGACATTTAAATTGCATTTTACGATTACAAGCGATAAAGAGCATTTATACAGTGAGTGAATGAGTTTTAGGATACAAAGAAAAGGTGAACGCGGGGGAAAAAAAAAAGATAAACGAGCACAAACCGATATATGATAAGTTTTTATCGCGGATAATAGAAAGGACTGAGGATTCTTCATGCTGATGCTCTGCCTGCTTCGTACTCGAGCGAACCATTCTACGCCCCCAGCAGCTCTGGAGACGGGAAGGTATCGTACGAAAGGCCCCGTAATGTTGCACGACGACGCCGGGCTCGAATAAGGTCACGTTAAACCGTTCGAGTCCCTCCATTCTACACGTGTACGAGAACCAAATGGAACCAAGATCTTTCTCAAAAGACTGAACTCTCTTATCATTTGACAGCATCAATTTTTTTTTTTTTTTTTTTTCGAATAACTCAAAATTTATACGAATTAATAGAAGAACCTTGCGAGTATCCATTAATGGATCCTGGAAGGATTAAGATTGTAAATTCACAGCTCATTTCCGGTTTGGGAAGCTCGTTCGATTGAGTTAACAAGAAAAAAAAATCCAGAAAGATCCAAGGTCATAATTTAGAGGGTGTATTTTGGTTCATGTAAATCCAACTTTGACCTCATCGTTAATTCCAAAGGCTTTTTTTTTTCTTGCCAGCTATCGATTTTGGCTAATCGATTTAAAAAATAACTCATCTCTAAATCTATAAACGAAGTTATCGAAAGAAATTGTGGAGGAAAAATTCCCACGACATTTACAAATTTTCTTCGACCCAAAGGACTTAAGAAATCATTAATTGAGAATCCTGGAAGAATTTGAAAATTTACGTCGTTCATTCTCGTCAACTTGGATAATAAAAAAAACTCAACGTCCTCGGCCTAAAGAATCCTCGATTGACCTGATTGAAAATTTAGCGGATCGATCTATAAGTCTTTTGACTCAACGTAAATTAACGATGGAGGACGAGCTACGATGTCCATCGTGCAAAGAGCTCTTCGGCGATCCTGTTTTGCTGCCATGCTGGCACGCTTTGTGCTTACCTTGCGCTGTAAACCGTCAAGCACCACCAGACTCACCGCCAGAATCAACGACCGATTGCTCCAACGCACCAGGCTCAGATCAGGAAGCTGACAAATTATCGATACTGTCGGAAACAGATTCGGGGGTTGTTTGTAGCAGCACATCGACAAGCTCAAGACCCGGAAGTTACGTGGGTACACCGGGAAACGGTGGTTTTCCACCATCCGGTGGAACTCTCTGTCTCTCATGTCCAGTCTGTCACAAGAATGTCTATTTCGACGAGGGTGGCGCCCACAATTTGCCAAAATATCGTGCAATGCAGAGAATCATCGATAAGTATCAAGAAGCCCGAAATGTGAGGATGCAGTGTCAGATGTGCGAGGGTGAACCGAGAGAAGCTACCGTCGCTTGCGAGCAGTGCGAGGTAAAAATTATTTCACTTTCTGTTTCAATTCCTCTGGCATTTTAAATTTCATTTTTTAATTTCTCATCCCCCAATGACAATGAAATGAAGGCTTTTTGTACCTCCAATAAAAATCCTTATTGATATAAAAAGGATGACGTAGCAGAGATCTTAAATTAAGTTTTAAAAATAGATATGACAATCATCGATTATGAGAATGATCGATCTAGCATGATAAAGGGATTTTTGTAAAGATGGTGAACTTTCCAATAGAGAATTAAACGCATGAAAGTTAATACGATCATCAGATAGCCGATTGTCCATTTAACTATAATAAGTTAGTAAGAATTTAAAACGTGGGGCATCTGGATATACTTTTATAGCTATTTCGAAATCGGGCTGGCCCATATTGTACTGTAGTGCATGGGATGAATAGGATATATATAGCAAATAAATATTGATAAAGATGGTGAAATTTCCAATCGAGAATTAAACGCATGAAAGTTAATACGATTATCAGAAAGCCGATTGCCCATTCAACTATAATAAGTTAGTAAGAATTTAAAACGTGGGGCATCTGGATATTCTTTTATAGGTCTTTCGAAATCGGGCTGCCCTTTATTGCACTATAGTGTATGGGATGAATGGGATATATATAGTTAATAAATATATCCCACGTGTATATAGCAAATAAATATATACATACAAACAAATATATACTACGTGTACATAAGAACATAGTAAATAAATGTATACTACGTGTATGTAAGAACATAGTAAATAAATATATACTACGTGTATATAAGAACATAGTAAATAAATATATACTACGTGTATGTAAGAATATAGTAAATAAATATATACTACGTGTATATAAGAACATAGTAAATAAATATATATTATGTGTACATAAGAACATAGTAAATAAATATGTACTACGTGTATATAAGAACATAGTAAATAAATATATACTACGTGTATATAAAAACATAGTAAGTAAATATATATTACGTGTATATAAGAACATAGTAAATAAATATATACTACGTGTATGTAAGAACATAGTAAATAACTATATACTACGTGTATATAACAACATAGGATATAAATATATATTATGTGTATATAACAACATAGGAAATAAATATATAGTGCGCATAATATATAATAATAATCAAGTTTATGTTCTCTCGATGACAATTTATATTTTCTTTTGCGACCTTCTCACGATCGGTTGAATGAACACGACCCCAATCCGCATGTAAGACACGATTTGATACGATTGTACATCGAGATCTCGTGCAGCTGCTTCATCGGTGGTGTGACGTTTCGTCTGATCGTTTTTTTTTTTTTTTTCTTAATTTTTCACACAATTCATGAATTTTATTTATATCCAATTAGTTTTTTGAAATTTTATTCGATTATGCCAGATACATTTTTTTTTTACAGTCCTCGTTATTCTGTGGGTCTATCGATACATAATTCGCTCGCGATTTTATAGTGCCCGAGATATAATTGGCACGGATTAAAGCGATGGAAATAACAGTTGACATGAGGCTGAAATGCGATCGAGTCGAAATGAGATAAACAGTTAAATAGAACGGCTTGTATCCCCTCGTTTGTCGATGGAAGATTTTTCTCTGTGCCTGCAACTTGACATCAGGAAATATGAGAGAAATAAACGTAATATTATGATCAAATTGCATATTGTAGGAGAGTTTTATTGTTTTCTTTGAAATATGAGCAATTTTTTTTTTCAATTTAGCCAGTTGGATGATTTTTTTTTTAATATCCACATTTTTAAATATTTTACGTAGACGAATGTAAATATGGCTTTTTTAATTACATTATTTTAATTTTTAATCACATTACTTTAATTTTCAATTATATTACTTTAATTTTGAATTACATTACTTTAATTTTTAATCACATTACTTTAATTTTCAATCACATTACTTTAATTTTTAATAACATTACTTTAATTTTTAATCACATTACTTTAATTTTTAATCACATTACTTTAATTTTTAATCACATTACTTTAATTTTTAATCACATTACTTTAATTTTTAATCACATTACTTTAATTTTTAATCACATTAATTTAATTTTTAATTACATTACTTAAATTTTGAATTACATTACTTAAATTTTTAATCACGTTACTTTAATTTTGAATTACATTACTTTAATTTTGAATTACATTACTTCAAGTTTTAATCACATTACTTTAATTTTTAATCACATTACTTTAATTTTTAATTACATTTTTTTAATTTTTAATCACATTACTTTAATTTTTAATTACATTACTTTAATTTTTAATCACATTACTTCAATTTTTAATCACATTACTTCAATTTTTAATCACACTACTTAAATTTTTAATCACGTTACTTCAATTTTTAATCACATTACTTTAATTTTTAATTACATTACTTTAATTTTTAATCACATTACTTTAATTGTCAATCACATTACTTTAATTTTTAATCACATTACTTTAATTTTCAATCACATTACTTTAATTTTTAATCACATTACTTCAATTTTTAATCACATTACTTCAATTTTTAATCACACTACTTAAATTTTTAATCACGTTACTTCAATTTTTAATCACATTACTTTAATTGTCAATCACATTACTTTAATTTTTAATCACATTACTTTAATTTTCAATCACATTACTTTAATTTTTAATTACATTACTTCAATTTTTAATCACATTGCTTTAATTTTTTATTACTCGACGTCAAGATACTGCCATTTTTCCTGATCTAAGATACACCCAAAGTGAATTTAAGATATATTTCCGTTACATAAAGAAAGAAATAATTTATATTTTAGATGACAGTTTTTCCCAATTGGGGAATTAGGTAGTCCATTTTGCCCCCGATTTCTCCCAAATACGATTAAAATTATTTGAATAAAATCCTTTCGCATATCAGTCGGGTAACCCGCCAGCAGTAACGTTCTGTCGGTCTCAGTCATCTCCGCTTTATAGAGCCAAACCCAAACTTGGACGGTTCGCCAAACTTCACCATAGAATTACCGGAGGGTGACGTTGCTGTCCGAAATAGGCGCTGCCTTGTACCCTTATCGTTACCCTTAAACACGTTCCCTTCCTTCTTCTCTCCTTCTCTCTATATATATATACATATATATATATATATAGTTGTGCCATTTCCCTCTGTGCCACACTCGCAATTTCTGCCAGGCTTCTGAAATTCTCCGAATTAAGCCACATCGCCGGTCACTATCCTACAGAGATTCGTACCAAAGAGCTCTCCTATACACGAATAGTCGGGGCTGGTGCTCGCAATTCCCTAATCAGCTCATTCAATTAGCTAGTTCGCGGAACCCAAAGCTGTACTAGCTATATAACATCAACGTTAGGTAGAACGAGGACGAGGGAAGGATTCCCCTTCCTTCATATAGAACATGATTCTCGTCTCTGTCGTTCTCTCTCTCTCCCCCTCCCTCTCTCTCTCTCTCTACCCCTCCCTCCCTCTGTCTCTGTCTCTGTCTCTGTCTCTGTCTCTGTCTCTGTCTCTGTCTCTGTCTCTGTCTCTGTCTCTGTCTCTGTCTCTGTCTCTGTCTCTGTCTCTGTCTCTCTCTCTGTCTCTCTCTCTCTCTCCCTCCTCTCTCTCTCTCTCTCTCTCTCTCTCTCTCTCTCTCTCTCTCTCTCTCTCTCTCTCTCTCTCTCTCTCCCCTCTCTCTCTCTCTCTCTCTCTCTCTCTCTCTCTCTCTCTCTCTCTCTCTCTCTCTCTCTCTCACGTGTACGATGCAGCATCAGAGTAATGCTACGAGCTAATTTAATTAGCTTTCGATTTAAATGTTCCTGAACGGTCGGTAGAAAAAAGCTGAAGGGGGGGGGGGGGTGGGTAGGGCAGCTTTTGCTAAAAAGCCTCTTCACTCGCGTTTGAGCGACGGACTCGGATGGTCAGCAAGTCAAAAGCAGCTGACGTTTTTTTTTTTGTTTCCTTTTCCAAGGCGTATCCCTATCGGCAAAAAAAAAAAATAGAAAGAAATAAAAAAGAAATAGATGAACTCAGGCGGGACATCGACGAGACAAATCGAATAGCGAAATTATCGGTTCGTCGACGAGTCTATGCGAGCCCTGAAAAGTTTACGGCATCTCTCCCGTCATTTTTTTTTTTCACTCCTGTCTGTCTCATGCGCTTTCAATTATCCCACGTTCACCGCCTAGACAGTTCTAATAATAAGATAATACGATTTTACTGTGTATTTCGTTGCCCATCATCTTTCTCCTCGTTCGTTTGACGCTCACAGCGTTTCGGTATCCAATTCGATTTTACCAATTTGCGTTCGTATATTTATTGGATGCTGTGAGTAGAACTAATTTGATTGATAACATTAAAATCGTTCGGTAGAACTCATTATTTTGAAACATTCAAATCGTTCAAACATTCAAATCGTTCAAAAATTCAAATCGTTCAAACATTCAAATCGTGCAAACATTCAAATCATTCAAACATTTAAATCGTTCAAACATTCAAATCGATCAAAAATTCAAATCGATCAAAAAATCAAATCATTCAAACATTCAAATCGTTCAAACATTCAAATTGTTCAAATATTCAAATCGTTCAAACATTCAAATCATTCAAACATTCAAATCGTTCAAACATTCAAATCGTTCAAAAATTCAAATCGTTCAAAAATTCAAATCATTCAAACATTCAAATTGTTCAAAAATTCAAATCGTTCAAAAATTCAAATCGTTCAAAAATTCAAATCGTTCAAACATTCAAATCGTTCAAAAATTCAAATCATTCAAACATTCAAATTGTTCAAAAATTCAAATCGTTCAAAAATTCAAATCGTTCAAACATTCAAATCGTTAAAACATTCAAATCGTTCAAAAATTCAAATCATTCAAAAATTCAAATCATTCAAAAATTCAAATCGTTCAAACATTCAAATCATTCAAAAATTCAAATCATTCAAAAATTCAAATCATTCAAAAATTCAAATCGTTCAAAAATTCAAATCATTCAAACATTCAAATCATTCAAACATTCGAATCGTTCAAAAATTCAAATCGTGCAAAAATTCAAATCGTTCAAAAATTCAAATCGTTCAAAAATTTAAATCGTTCAAACATTCAAATCGTTCAAAAATTCAAATCGTTCAAACATTCAAATCGTTCAAACATTCAAAAAATGAATAATTGCCATGACGAGATTTGAAATATTGTATAACTTAATTCTCGATTTAATATTATTCCGACTTCACATCTATAACTTGTGCGTACAGCTCAAATGGGAGATCTTGAGCTCTAAGATAATAATCCATTGATGATAAATATTTTCTCTCCTTGTGTTTTCAGGTTTTGTATTGCGACGCCTGCAGGGAGTCCTGTCATCCTAAGAGAGGTCCTTTGGCGGCTCACAATCTGGGCCCTCCTCGTGGCAGCTGGCAATCAAATAGCTCCAAGGGTCCCCGGGGTCTTGGCCCGGACGGTACTCCGATATGCACGGATCACAATGGCGAGGCTGTGAGTCTCTATTGTGCTCTGTGCAAGATTGCCGCGTGTTCTCTCTGTCTTCGGGACAGACACGCCGCTCATCCCCACGATGTTCTTCCACTCGCTGCTGCCTGCAAAGCTCAGAAGGTACGGTCAAGAGTTCTCTGCTTTTCTCCATTTCACATACTCCACACTATATATATATATATATATATATATATATATATATATATATATTTATATATATATATTTATATATATATATATTTAAATATATAGGTGTATATGTATATATGTATAGGTGTATATATATGTAGGCAGCATAAGTACGGACGTTCGTCGCAAACGACAGCTGTTCACGATATCGCGTGTCGCGTGTGGGTGCTTTGAAAGCATTGAGAGAGCGAGATGAGAGCCCGTACATTTTCCAATACCTCGCCCTTTGGTGGTCTCGTTGGTTTTCCCCTCTCCTCTTGTAACACCTGGCTGCTTCCTCCGGAGCCAACTCCTGGTGGCATATGTGCGTCCCTCGTACCCTCTGCCCCTCTCTCTCTCTCTCTCTCTCTCTCTCTCTCTCTCTCTCTCTCTCATGGTTCCTGGTCCTCAGATCATTTGCCGGAACACTCTCATGTATCCAATGCACCTCTGCTTCACTATACATGGAATATCGGGGTAAAATGGTACACCGGGGCAAATTGGAACACCTCCCCCACCCCTCTTGAATTAATCAAAATTCTGCATTTGAAAATAATTAATTCTTGTGGAATCGAAGAGCTATTCTGAATCTTGAATCGAAGCCTGTGTAGGATTTGCTCATAATGGAAATCCCAATTCTTCGTTTACTGTTCCATTTTGCCCCGGTCTTCTCTGACCACCCGTAGCCTCACCCTAGGGAATCACTTTCTCCGCCATTAGACTGATAAATTGGTGCAAAAACACCCCCCTACCCCACCCGTCCTGAATTAATCAAAATTCTGCATTTGAAAATAATGAATTCTTGTGGAATCGAAGAGCTATTCTGAATCTTGAATCGAAGCCTGTGTAGGATTTGCTCATCGTCCTGAATTAATCAAAATTCTGCATTTGAAAATAATGAATTCTTGTTGAATCGAAGAGCTATTGTGAATCTTGAATCGAAGCCTGTGTAGGATTTGCTCATAATGGAAATCCCAATTCTTCGTTTACTGTTCCATTTTGCCCCGGTCTTCTCTGACCACCCGTAGCCTCACCCTAGGGAATCACTTTCTCCGCCATTAGACTGATAAATTGGTGCAAAAACACCCCCCTCCCCCACCCGTCCTGAATTAATCAAAATTCTGCATTTGAAAATAATGAATTCTTGTGGAATCGAAGAGCTATTCTGAATCTTGAATCGAAGCCTGTGCAGGATTTGCTCATCGTCCTGAATTAATCAAAATTCTGCATTTGAAAATAATGAATTCTTGTTGAATCGAAGAGCTATTCTGAATCTTGAATCGAAGCCTGTGTAGGATTTGCTCATAATGGAAATCCCAATTCTTCGTTTACTGTTCCATTTTGCCCCGGTCTTCTCTGACCACCCGTAGCCTCACCCTAGGGAATCACTTTCTCCGCCATTAGACTGATAAATTGGTGCAAAAACACCCCCCTCCCCCACCCGTCCTGAATTAATCAAAATTCTGCATTTGAAAATAATGAATTCTTGTGGAATCGAAGAGCTATTCTGAATCTTGAATCGAAGCCTGTGCAGGATTTGCTCATCGTCCTGAATTAATCAAAATTCTGCATTTGAAAATAATGAATTCTTGTTGAATCGAAGAGCTATTCTGAATCTTGAATCGAAGCCTGTGCAGGATTTGCTCATCGTCCTGAATTAATCAAAATTCTGCATTTGAAAATAATGAATTCTTGTTGAATCGAAGAGCTATTCTGAATCTTGAATCGAAGCCTGTGTAGGATTTGCTCATGTTAGAAATACCCCAATTCTTCGTTTAACTGTTCCATTTTGCCCCGGTCTTCTCTAACCACCCGTAGCCTCACCCTAGGGAATCACTTCCTCCGCGATTAGACTGATAAATTGGTGCAACTCGCGTGCTTGCAACAGCCACAACGTTGTTCCAGCTTGTACATATATGTACATGGCAAAGGACAGAAGAGAGTGTTTGTATTATAGGATAAGTAAGGACAGAGCGAAGCAAGAGAAAGACCGATAGTTGGCTATAGTTATTGGTGTGGAGCGGCGAGCACCGATGCATCTCCGATCCGGCAATTTGGTGATTGATCGATGAATCACTACCAGCAGTATAGCCCAGGCTTGAGTCTATCAGAGAGGCTTTTGTATACGTAGGATCGAATATCATAGTGAATGATGTCCATATGATGATCGGAAACATCCGGAATGATCCGTGATAGTGTTTCTACTTTTAGCCAACAAGGAGACTCGACAGTCTGCCAGCTTTCAGTAATGCTCTTTGTTTTATTAGTTGGGACAAACGGTCAATTAAATGGCCAAGTACAAATTTCGAACTTTTCGCCTTTTTGTACATATGTTTTGATTTGATTTTGATGGAAAAACAATTCACATTTTTTTCATCAAAATACAAAAAATACGAATTTTCAAGCTGCGATAACTTTGCAATTGTTTGGACGATTAATATTTACAAGGGAAGTTTTGTAAACCTCTCGAGTAGACTCAGAGAATGACGTTAGTTTTTTACAAATGTGTCAATTATTTCTATGCCTAAAGGCACCTTGAAAATCGACTAATTCAGAGGCGAATTTTACGTTTTTTTTCCATTCTCATGTGAAATTTTTGAGCTCTTGGCGAAAATAAGGGATGATTCGTGTTCACCGGGAAATTTCCGATCCCATAGGATCATTGAGGGGAAAAAAAAAAATTCACATTTTATTCATCAAAATACAATAAATGACGAAAAATACGAATTTTCAAGCTGCGATAACTTTGCAATCGTTTGGACGATTAATATTTACAAGGGAAGTTTTGTAAACCTCTCGAGTAGACTCAGAGAATGGAGTTAATTTTATCCAGACATGTCAATTATTTCTATGCCTAAAGGCACCTTGAAAATCGACGAAATCAGAGGCATGGAAAAATTTGCCAAAATTGCTCGTCCAACTTAAAAAATCTGTAAAAAATATTTAAAAAATCCCAACTTAACGAATTTAGAGGAATTTTAAAGCTTGAACGATTCCGATTAAAATAAGCTCAGAAAAAAATCGCAATCTCATCAGAGAGCAAAGTTATAGGAATTTTTGTAAACCAACTTTTTTTTGGTCAAAATGAAAACGAAAAAAAAATCTTTCAGAATCCTATATCGTTTAAGTTTTGTGCAGTGGATATTATAGCAGATTTTTCTAGACTCGAGTCCTCTAAAGTCCATGTGCTGTTTTTACTGTTGAACGATTCTTGGCGAGGTTCGTTATTACAACCGATGCGATTGCATGAAGATAAGAAGTAGTCAGAACGCAATATACTGATAAAATGGTAAACAACGTCGAGGTCAAACTGATTATATATACTCTGAGCGGATATCTGTAGCCCATAGGGCTTTGTGGAAATGATAAAAATTGTCTATCGATATTATTACCGTTGAAAAGCTAGCATGGATATAGGAAAAGATATCGACGAACTGAATGATCGACGGACATTTTTTTATACGAGGCCGATGATTGTTCTACTTTGTCGAAATGTTGAATTTTATAAAAATTCTTGGTGCTAATTATAAAAAAAAAAAGAGAGTTCGAATTATTACAAACTGTGTGCGTAATTTATTCGAATATTTATTGCACTTGCAATTTCTTCGTAAATCATTTTATTACTCAATACAGTCAATATTTTATATCACTAAGTATAGAATCTCAGTTGGAAGATTTTTTAAATATTTCATGGGGAAATACAATTAGACTGTGCAGTTTGTATGAAAAGCTCATATATTGCAATGTATCAATTTTTTATATTGGACTCTCAAATCGTCAGCCCGATATTAAAATTGATCATTGACTTAGCCACTAAACTGGTCTTCACGTTTTTTTTTTATGCTTCAATCGAAACACTATCGATGTTTAATTTCGAGCTCGATCGCTTTTTACAAGAGAATTATAAAATAAGAAATTGTCGTGGCACGTGCACTTTGAGTTATGTATTTTGTTTTTTAAATATTTTTCTTCTTTTTATCACGTTTTTTTTTTTTTTATTGGCGATGGTCCAACATAAGCAGCTTAATAGCTTCCTGTATTGGATCTCGGCCAATAAAAGAAAGAGATAAAACAGTGATAGATTTCTATATATATATATAGTTACATATTTTTTATCATGGACAGAGAAACGTCAGTCTATGTGAATGGAATGGCCCAAATATTGTCGATTTTTCATTTCTTATGAATAAAATCATTTTTTATTTTTGTCATCAATCAAATTGATCGTCCTTTTTCCAGAATCTTGAATGAAATCCAAATAATTATAAAAAGGGAAAATACTTAGTTTCAAATTATCCACTTTACGTATTACATATCAGTACATATCAGTATATATAGTTACATATTTTTTATCATGGACAGAGAAACGTCAGTCTATGTGAATGGAATGGCCCAAATATTGTCGATTTTTCATTTCTTATGAATAAAATCATTTTTTATTTTTGTCATCAATCAAATTGATCGTCTTTTTTCCAGAATCTTGAATGAAATCCAAATAATTATAAAAAGGGAAAATACTTAGTTTCAAATTATCCACTTTACGTATTACATATCAGTACATATCAGTATATATAGTTACATATTTTTTATCATGGACAGAGAAACGTCAGTCTATGTGAATGGAATGGCCCAAATATTGTCGATTTTTCATTTCTTATGAATAAAATCGTTTTTTATTTTTGTCATTAATCATATTGATCGTCCTTTTTCCAGAATCTTGAATGAAACCCAAATGATTATAAAAAGGGGAAATACTTAGTTTCAAATTATCCACTTTACGTATTACATATCAGTACACAAATGATCGAGTTTGGTCAATTATTTTCATGAAATTAATTACGAAAATTCCCTCAAAATGGGGTATAGAAATGGGTTTGTGAATGCTTCTAATATCCATCTCTGGAGATTAATATATATATGTAGTATATTGCCGACAATCGTTGAATTCGTACATATATACGATGTGGTACGCAAATTTATGCTACCAAAGTGCCAAGTGGTTCGGGAAACCCTCTCTTGGGAGTGGAAAGCTTCCGGTTGTGGTATACTGGTTACCTCGCTCCGTTGCATATTAATTTTCGTCGCTGCACCCAGCGTGCAGCGATGATATATATATATATATATGTATATATATATTATCCAAGCTTGCTGATTCTATCATTATATATATCGTTATATAGATATATATATAATCCAAGCTTGCTGATTCTATCATTATATATATCTTTATATATATATAACGATAAAATCAGCAAGCTTGGTTAATAGTTTTCGGCTTGAGGTTTGGCCAGAGAGAATAAGGCAGCATAGAAGTAATATCTCGATAGTTCGAGAATTAACCATTTTGGCTCTGATTCCATAATAATGTGGCTCAGAGAAATAAATTATACAAAATAATCGGATACTCTTCTTATATATATATATATATATCTATATAATTGCTGGAATATACAGGAGTGACAGGGCAATTATACCGATGCTGCTTTGCATAATAATAATTGCTTATCACGTGTCCTTGGAGCTAGGTAAATAATCATTGAAGAGAAGGTCTTTTTGTGGGGATAATTATTTCATTTTCACAATAAGCACATTTGATAATTCTCATCACAAGAAATCAACTAGTTTTTCTCGATATATCACTGTGATTTATGCAGCTCTAATTACCCACTTTGTCGACCTAATTTTACACATATTAGAGAGTAAAAAAACAAATCACAATGGGTGTACTGAATTGCTCATATAAAATGGACATTTTTTTTCTGAGCTTTCCCAATGAGAATTATTACTCTATGGAAAATTTTGTAAAATTCAAAATTCTCTCATCGATAAAATATTAATATCAGATATTTATATTGTGAAAGGTAAAAAAATATACCTTTTCATTCAGGCCATTCTCTACACTCCCCCTCCCCTCCCCTCCCCAATTCTAGCGCGTTATTAAAGCAAGTAAAAAGATCAGGCATAGGTGAAGCCTCTGAGCTATCACTACTTTGGTACCTGATGCTCCTCTGTTGAACGTTCTTGGCCTTCCTCTCATCTCTTCCCTCTCCCCCCCCCCCTCTCTCTCTCTCTCTCTCTCTCTCTCTCTCTCTCTCTCTCTCTCTCTCTCTCTCTCTCTCTCTCTCTCTCTCTCCCTCTCCCTCCCTCTCTCCCTCTCCCTACCTCCCTATCGTGATCTCGATTAATATTTTTCTCTATCAAATGCGTTTATTCTTCTCGAAAAAGTCTCTATGTACAGCCCATAAAATTCTGTCATCGCACATTATAACGTACAGCGAATACATATGCATATAAAAGTGTGTAATCAAAACGCCCCAACGATACGCCCATTATCACTCCATGTGCAGCTTGTACAAGCCACGAGCTGGTTGTCGGTATAAATTATTGCGCAGCTTCGTCAAATTTGATGGAGCATCGAAAATCCCTCGAGTGCTCTGGCATTAGCGAAAAACAATTGACGGATTATCATCATTTTAGTTGTTATACACAGTTTCGAGCGTCATCGCCATTCCATAGTTTCAGATTGTATGTTATTATCCGGCGGATTATAACATTCTTTTTTTTTTTTTTTACTCAAGTCCTACCATTGATGCAAATGGTACAAATTCAACATTCAACCATCCAATAAAACGTCAATCAGCGATAGATAACGTCAAATCATGAAAATTTATATTTAGCACATAATTTACGTGTGTTTGCATATATATGTTGGCTTCTTTCCATCGCAAATGTGGGGTTAATTTTTTTTTTTTTACTCAAGTCCTACCATTGATGCAAATGGTACAAATTCAACATTCAACCATCCAATAAAACGTCAAATCATGAAAATTTATATTTAGCACATAATTTACGTGTGTTTGCATATATATGTTGACTTTCTTCCATCGCGAATGTGGGGGTGATTTTTTTTTTTTAAACTAAAGTCTTACCGTTGATGCAAATGGTACAAATTCAACATTCAACCATCCAATAAAACGTCAATCAGCGATGGATAATGATAATCATAAAAAATTATATTTAGCACATAATTTACGTCTGTCTGCATATATATGTTGGCTTTCTTCCATCGCGAATGTAGGGGTGATTTTTCGTTATTTTTTTACCAACTAATTAAACTCGTAGTCTTTGGCAGTGTAAAAATTGAGTGTATCAATCAGCACATAGCCAAAACTTTTTTTCAGTGAAAAAAAAATCTCAACTCTACCAGTCATTTTTTATTAAATTCATAAATCTGTAACACTCGATTTTATTACTTACTTTTTTCGTCTACCAGTCAACTATTTTTTTTTTATTATCCTCTCCACAAAAAACACCGTAATCCTGGCAAGTGACTTTAATAATTTCGTGCGTCTGCATAATCCACGACAAACTTTGTTTCGTGAAAATATTCATAACTTTTGCCAGTCGAGTTTAACGTTCATTTTTTTTTTTATCTATCCACGAGTACAATTTTTTTCCGTAGACTACATATTTTTTTTCTACATCGGCCAATTCCACGTGTTTTATATCCTATCGGCACTGTCTGTCATGTGATCAATAATTCGAGGGCTCAGAGTGCCACGCCAACAGCATCAGCTTCGGAAAAGCATGTGTAGGTGATGGGAGGTAAAACTCTTCCTCCCCCCC
>OY769912.1:16180953-16215953 GCA_963669185.1 Dyspetes luteomarginatus | reverse complement strand
TGAAACATTAGTAAAGGAATGAGAGTGCGTCCATCGCCAGAATGTTGGCTGGAAAAAAAATTAGAGTGATGGGCAGATGTAGTGGAAAAATAAGGCTAAACCGCAACAGTAAAAGTTTCGCGTACGTACCAAGTCGAATTAGCGAAATTAGTTTGTCCCTTGGGTAGCCTCAGTGGAGATGAAAAAAAAAAAAAAAAATTGAATGGAGAAGTCTGTGTTTGTGAGACTACAGGAAAAACGACTAATAGAAGCAAAGCAAAGAGAGGCAAGTTGTGTTTCTTTTAATGCTATATATATATATATATATATATAGACGCCACTATGATGGTTTCTCGAGCAAACATTTACTTCGTCGTTGACGAAAGAGCAAATGTTGCCACGCTACGCCATTTTTAGGGAGATGAAAACAGAAGGCAAGCTCCATGCAGCCCTTCAATCCCGATTTATTATTTAAGCACATAAACGATCGATGTTCTTAATCGTATTTTTTTTTCCCTCATGCACGAGCCACACCTTCAGAATAATTATATAAATATGTCAAAGACGATACACTGACGTGATATTGTAGAATTATTATCATGATTATTGATATTATTTAAAAAAAATTTGAATGATAAAAAATATAAACTTTTTTTGAATAATTTAAGAACAAAGGCAACACTATACATTATATTAACTCAAAAAGCGAAATTACATAAATATGTCGAAGACGATACACTGATGTGACATTGTAGAATTATTATCATGATTATTAATATTATTAAAAAAAAATTTGAATGATAAAAAATATAAACTTTTTTTGAATAATTTAAGAACAAAGGCAACACTATACATTATATTCTCAAAAAACGTAATTACATAAATATGTCGAAGACGATACACTGACGTGATATTGTAGAATTATTATCATGATTATTAATATTATTTAAAAAAAAATTGAATGATAAAAAATATAAACTTTTTTTGAATAATTTAGGAAGAAATGCAACACTATACATTATATTCTCAAAAAGCGAAATTATATAAATATGTCGAAGACCGATGTGATATTGTAGAATTATTATCATGATTATTAATATTATTAAAAAAAAATTTGAATGATAAAAAATATTCTTTTAAATAATTTAGGAACAAAGGCAACACTATTAGCTCAAAAAGCGTAACACTTCGGTCCTTCCAGTTTTTTTTTTTGTGGAGACTAATAAATTATTTGGCATTGTTCGTCACAACAATATTTTAAATCATCGTCACGATAAGGTCTAAAATAATGGGATACTCAGTTTATTGGCAAGCTCATGCGTCAAGTGTCTTAAATTCCATGTTAAGACCCCTTAAGTTTATCATATATCAATACAGTAATGACGTAGTTTGGAAAATTGGGGTTCACCCATTCTCTGTAGACATATATAGCTGTGCCTGGAAATAGCAAGTTGCCTATATATATCGTAACTCGACATATTTCGAGTATAATATGTCGACACTACACGTTACACTTCTATATAGTCGAGTATAGTTCCTGAAGCTTAACGCACAAGCTAATGCTGCTGGTCTCTCGCTCTGTTGTACGAACTACGAACCGTTTATCGATCCAGTCGATGGTAAATCGAGGCAGGGTATGGTATTTGCCCGTCAAGTTTACTCGCTCCTGGGGCTTTTGCTGCTGTTGCACTCATGTCTAGGCTCAATGGGTCCGCCATTATATATATATATCATATATATATATATATATATATATATATATATATATATATATACATAAGCCCCTTCTCTTTATATATGTAATATATATATATATATATATATATATATATATTACATATAAAAAGGGAAGGGGCTTAATCGACGGAACGACGACACGCGGAGAGACTGGCACGACGTTTTGCGGGGGTGGGTAGTGCGAGCAACCCTACTCGATCCAACGACGGCGCGTGTCGAGGTAAATTCGACGGATGAAAGTAAGTCGATATAGTGTATATGTATAGGTCTGTCTGTATGGTCGTCTACATACATATATATATATATATATATTCACACACGTCTCCACCACCCCATGTATGTATTTTATATATATATATAAAATACATACATGGGGTGGTGGAGACGTGTGTATATATATATATATATATATATAATACACACATGGGGTGGTGGAGACGTGTGAGTGAGAAGAAACGAAGCGAACGAATGGTGAAAGAGAATATCGAAATTGGCGGATGCCATTCATCCCTTATTTGGGAAAGGGAAAAAGACGACAGTACGTTTGTCCGAGAGTCGAAGGAAAAATGGGCAGACAAACACGATGCTTTCTCGAATTTTTACGATAATTCCAGGAGAGATGGGACACCAGGAAAAACAGGATTTTTGAATGAATCAAAAATTGTATGACGTACAAATATTTAGATAAAAAAACCCTCGATGAAATGTTGATTGACATAAAATAAGGAAAATGGTGTTGCTCTATATATATATATGTATGTGGATGATGAGACGTGCGAGTAGGAAAAGAAGAAGCGAATAAACGATGAAATAGAAAATTGGGATCGACCTCTGACATATTCTTTGTTTCGTAAGGGGAAAAATATTACTGCTGATTCGTGCGATAGAAGGGGAGAAATGGACTGACCCTCGTATTTCTTTGTATTTTCTTGTATTTATAGGATAATTCCAGGAGAGATGGGACACCAGATAAATGTAGCAGTTTGGTGTCTGTCAAGTTAAATCAAGAAAGGCAAAATAATTGAGTGAAAAATTGAGTGAAAAAATATTGTAATTACGTTGTTCTAAGGGTTGAACCACAAGGAATTAAAAATTATTAATAAATATAAGTATTTTTTTCTGCATCAGGAAATTTAGAAGGTCACGAACTTTGAAATTCTACGAGGCTGTTAAAAATTATAGAGTTTGAAAAAAAAAAATTACAATCGATTAAAAAAATAGTGTCCCAACTATTCTGGACTTTCTTACATATATGTATCGCTTGCTTGGGGGATAAGAATAAGCTGGATCCTTGGTAGTTTTTTCTGTCCATTTACTATATCTATATGTCCAGTTTGATCCAAGACTCAAGAGGGTGCAAAATCGTCTTTTAAGTAGGGAAAAAAATAGGGGTGGCTTATGGGATACATAATGATTTATCGTAAAAAATTCAACTGCCACGAAGTGTGTGCTCAATATGCTTATCAAATGATTGACAGGTTGTACATTCACTGAGGAAACCTTCCTAAGGGATTTGGCGATATGAGAGTCAACTTGTACATATGTATATATATATGTATATATGAGAGTTATCGGAGAGGCTTTTACGAGGGGTGAATATAGACATAAATCTCTGACAATTTGTTCGACTTTTCCTTGACAAAGACTCCATATACGAATAAATTTGAGGCGTATGAAATTACAATGTTGAATTAATTTTATCGTTTCTCTGTAAGATTTAATTTAATATCACGTGGTCCATCTATCACGACATTTTTTTTTTAAACTACGTAAGAAAAATACTCGGTTAAAAAAACGTTCGGTAAACGTCAGAAAATTATCTGGCAGGGATGACGGGGATGAAAAAAAAAAAAAAATCAGAAATCGCGAGCAACTTTTGAACCATAGGGGTGGAATATTTCGTCGTAGAAAAAAAAATTCCTCCCGATTGAATTTGGCACACGAGGTTGCCAGGGAGTGCTCACAGCATGGCGCCAAGAACTACACGAAAGACATCTCTCTCGCTTCTCTGTATATTCTAGAAAATACCATCACAAGCTCTCAGCTCTCACGTCGCGTCTTATGTCTCTGCCCTCTGCCTTGCCTTTATGGCCAAAATATGTCCACAACGATTGCTGACGTGTCACGCAGAGCCGTCGTCATCATCATCAGCAGTAGCAGCAGTAGCAGCAGCAGCAGCAGCAGCACGAAAGAGAGAAAGAGAGAATGGGGCGACAGAGCGAGGGAGGGAGGGGAAAAGGGGGCAAAACGGAACATCTGTTCCATGTAGGTATTCACGGAACGAAAATAGTCTTTGAAGCAATGCCAACATTTGCCACGCCGGCTGAGAGTGAAAGATAAGTGCGTTTACGCATATATATATATATATACAGCCGTGTATACGTAACTATATTTATAAACGTGCACGAATTCACGCATCGTGAGATAGTAAATAATAGAACGTGAGTATTATGTTGCTACGAGGATAATGAGCTTGCAACGGATACAGGGCTGCCCATTTTACGAGAAATTATTAAATAGTTTGAGAAATGATAGGAAATTTTATTAAACAAATGTTGGTTTACATTATTTATTTTTATTTTGGATTTTATTTTTTTTTAATTTTATATATTTATATATTTATATATTTATAAATTTATATATTTGTATATTTGTATATTTATATATTTATATATTTATATATTTATATATTTTTATATATATATATATTTATATATATATATATATATATATATATATTTTTTTTATATATTTATATATTTTTTAAGAGAAGCGAAGTAAAAAGTATGATAAACATGGAAAGATTTCTCTCATTCTCACATGCTTCGTTGTTTTTTCCAACTAAGTGTTTACCTGACTGACTCGGTACGTACAGAGAAACAGGATAAAAAATCGAGAGGGAACGAGAGAGACAGAGAGAGAGAGAGAGAGAAATAGAAGAAGAGGGAGATGTAGAGAGAAGTTTATGCAGGAAGCGAACCTCTTCATTTAGAAACAGCAGCCCTTAGCCAATCTCACTGTTTTCTGACTCTCCTGCATATCCTGCATTTGCTATGTACCTTCCGGATAGTGCTGAATATATCTAGCATGACCTCTCTCTCTCTCCCTCTCTCTCTCTCTCTCTTTCTCTTTCTCTATCTCTATCTGTCTCCCTCTCTCCGGAGTTTGCTCGTTGTTTACACTCCGATCTTGCGTGTATGCGTACTCCACGCATGTTCGTAGTAAATGCCCTTGGGGAAAGACGAGATATATATGTCTATCGATGGGGAAATACCGGGAAATATGGACCAGGTCTGTAAAATCGACGAGGTATTTTTTTTGTACAAATGCGCTGCTAGTAAAACATTAATTATATGAAATTGATTTCCATTGATGATATAATACATGAAGAAAAATGGAGTCGAAAATGTATGAGGACGGTTTTTAAAAAATGAAGTGGCCTGGTGGCAGCTCGTATCTGCAACCAGAGATAATTATTATGTGGATAAAAATCGACTGCCGTATAGTCCGAGCGACGGCCAAATTATCTTTTTTATTTTAAGGGTGTGCATTGTTATATTTATCAATCGAAAATAATTTTCAAGTCCTAAATGATAATTCAAAGTATCTTTACGCTGAAACCAATTGGCTATTTGGACCTCACTGGTGCCATGTGGGCAGAAATATTTTGGTGGGCCATATTGCCCCACTTTATCCCATATTGAAGCGTAGTATGTGCCTTTATGTACCCGGCTATAAGTATGTATGGGATGAATATCTCTCGCTAACCATGCGGTGTTTTGTACTTTTGCCAGTATATAATACGATTCCACCCTCGTATCACTCGATAAGTTTCCTGCCATTTCGACCCTCGTGAAAGCTTGAAATTATCGAAATTTTGGGTATATGTCTGTGTGAGTAAACATGGCAATGGCCATTTGTAAAGTTCGTCATATCCAAAGATAACACGAAGCAGACCAGCGCAGAAAGTACATCGATGATTTTACTCTCTCTCTCTCTCTCTCTCTCTCTCTCTGTCTAATACATCGGAGGTACGTCAGAAATAAGTAATAGTATCACGAGTCGAAATGAATTTACCACAATAATTCACACTGTGCATTATCAATAATCGTCTACGTGAAATAACAAATAATCGGATTGACGATTTTTATTTCTCTAATAATCTCTAATATAATATCATAATAATATAATATCATAATAATATCATATCATAATAATATCATATCATAATAATATCATATCATAATAATATAATATCATAATAATATAATATCATAATAATATAATATCATAATAATATAATATCATAATAATATGATATCATAATAATATAATATCATAATAATATAATATCATAATAATATCATATCATAATATCATAATATCGTAATACTTTCAACGAAATTTATTTTCATTATATAATTTAAAAATGTATATTCCAATCTCTTAATTAATAAAACGTATTTCGTATGAAAATATTCTGGAAACTAACTTTGTATTTACGTCTACATGCATATGTATGCATTTTTTTACGTTTACATAATGTATGTGGTCTGGCTGTTACATTCAATGTTTCACTGGCCACGTATATATGGTAACGAGAAATATGCCATGTCCCTTCGTGCAGGATGAATTCACCTGAACTAAAATAAAGAGAGATAGCATTAGTACGACCTGGTCGTGCAAGCTCCGCGATACTTTGAGCTCGGACAAACATAAATATGCAGGTACGTGCTGCGTTTATATATGTTTCGTGCGTCTTTATCGCCTGCCCCACCGAGATCCCAGCTCGCTTCGCAGCAATAATACACGTCTCCCCCTTTTTCACCACTTCTCTCGTTATTTTTTTTTCCTTGCCTCTTCACTTCATAAAATATACCAGCCCTAACTCTGTACGAGTTTATCGTTTCGCAAATGGATCGACCATACACAAACCCTCCTTTTTCTCTACCCTCTCTCTGTCTACTTCTGCCACTCTTTTTTTTTTATCATTCCCTGTTCTTCTTCGACAGGGCCATAACACTCGTACTCAGTAAAGGGGGTGAAAAATTATTTTTGTTTAAAACAAAAATTTGGTATTTTATATCATAATTTTCATTCTATAAAAATAATGAAAATTTGGTATTTTGTATCATAATTTTCATTGCATAAAAATAATGAAAATTTGATATTTTGTAACATAATTTTCATTGCATAAAAATAATGAAAATTTGATATTTTGTATCATAATTTTCATTGCATAAAAATAATGAAAATTTCTTATTTTGTATCATAATTTTCATTGAATAAAAATAATGAAAATTTGATATTTTGTATTATAATTTTCATTGAATAAAAATAATGAAAATTTGATATTTCGTATCATAATTTTTATTGCATAAAAATAATCAAAATTTGATATTTTGTATCATAATTTTCATTGAATAAAAATAATGAAAATTTCTTATTTTGTATCATAATTTTCATTGCATAAAAATAATGAAAATTTGGAATTTTGTATCATAATTTTTATTGCATAAAAATAATGAAAATTTGATATTTTGTAACATAATTTTCATTGCATAAAAATAATGAAAATTTGGTATTTTATATCATAATTTTCATTCTATAAAAATAATGAAAATTTGGTATTTTGTATCATAATTTTCATTGCATAAAAATAATGAAAATTTGGTATTTTGTATTATAATTTTCATTGAATAAAAATAATGAAAATTTGATATTTCGTATTATAATTTTCATTGCATAAAAATAATGAAAATTTCTTATTTTGTATCATAATTTTCATTGCATAAAAATAATGAAAATTTGATATTTTGTATCATAATTTTTATTGCATAAAAATAATGAAAATTTGATATTTTGTATCATAATTTTCATTGCATAAAAATAATGAAAATTTGATATTTTCTATCATAATTTTCATTGCATAAAAATAATTAAAATTTCTTATTTTGTATCATAATTTTCATTGCATAAAAATAATGATAATTCGATAAATGGAGATCTCAGCTGGCTTCGTAGCAATAATACACTTTGGCCCTTTTTCATCATTTCTCTCGTAATTTCTTTTCCTTGCCTCTTCACTTCATAAAATATACCAGCCCTAACTCTGTACGAGTGCATGGATACGGTTTATCGTTTCGCAAATGGATCGACCACACACAAACCCTTCTTTTTCTCTACCCTCTCTCTGTCTCTTCTCTGTCACTCTTTTTTTTTAAATCGTCATTCCCTTTTGTTCCCTTCAGCCTGGGTAATTTTAGTGAAAGGGTTGGCTATAAAATTCTCAACATGTCCGGCACCCTAATAAATAATAGTCTGCAGGGCTTTAATGAAAAAGGTGGAAACTCTTGTCGATTTTTTTTTTTTTTACAAGTTGTCGTAAATTGAAGCAAAGTATATTGCTCGATTCGCGAATAATCTCATCGAATTCTAGCAAAAAGTCATTGATAAAAATAGTGTCATGAATGACATTGAGGCTAATTAATTCTCATTGCATAGGAATAAATTTTGATTGAGACAAAAATGGATTCAATTGGCTAGCAGGGCTGTGACATGTATATACTGAATTTGATTTCGATACATACCAGCTTTTGACCCTTTTTACCCTTTTTACCCTTTTTACCCTTTTACCCTTTTAACCCTTTTTACCCTTTTTATCCTTTTTACCCTTTTTAGCATCTCCATTTCTTTCTAAAATTGTCGTTCAACGTCGATGTGGGCCCTTTCTCATTAAGGGTCCTATCCGTTAATTTCGAAGCTGCCATTTTGCTGCTGAAGCTGCTGCCATAAATTTATCGGTTCCTTTCGATTTTAAATTTACCATACAAAATTAATTTTCCTTCTTTTTGATGCTCTGAATGAAAATAAAAATTGTGCTTGCCGCAAATATTTCTTGCATAATTTTTCGTTCCTTTCAGTATGCGTAGACTGGTCAGCTTTACCGATAATTTTCGTTACAACTTTGTGCATCATGGGCTCCGGATATCATTGCAGCGTATCTCAGATATTTATGGGGCTGGACGGTTTTCCATGTCGCCATGGCCACTATTCCAACTCATTACTCGCGTGTATCGTCTACGAAAAAACACATATAGCATTCGACTGAAGTTAGGCACGTATTTATAATTTACGCGTGTATACGTAAGTGGGCATGCACGCAAAAGGTTACGAGGGGTCGACGTAGCTCTGTTATTCTCATTTCTCTAACTCTCCTCGTTTTCCAAATGATAAACAAGGACGAAAAATACTTTCCACTGAGAGTTATATACTGCCTCTACGCACGCACATATGTCGTGTCGTAGACTATATATATATATGTATATATGTATATATATATTCATACATATACATATATATACATATATATATACATATATATATACGTACATATATATATATATATATATACGTACATATATATATACATATATATATACATATATTGAGGCAGTTAAAAAACCCTTTTTTTTGCGTGGCTGTTTTTTGGAACGCTATGCAGCTATATACAAAAAATAGTTGACGCACAATTTGGGGGCAACCCGACCATTTTTTCTACTACTGAAATGATGTTGGAATTTCAAAAAAAAATCGAATAGAGTTCTTTTCAGATATATTGGATTATTTATACATTGCGAAATCTTTCGGTGTTTACGTCGCATGTAACATGAAAAAAGTTTTTAATTTATATAATATATAAATTAAATTTTACAATAATTTATTTAAAAAAATAAATTATTACTTCCTTCTAAGAGACATAAAAATTTTCGATGCTATATCAATTCTATGAAAAAAAAAAAACATTTCGTGTGAATAAGTAAAAATGAAAATATAAAATGGCTCGTCAACTAGAGTTAATATCGAAATAAGAAATGAACGAAAATCTTGTGTGAACAATATATTATTATTCAGTCGATTCGATCGATGTTAGCGATACGTCAGTGCCCCATCGACAAAAATGTGACAAAATGGCAGACAAAATGAAATTTTCGTATCGAGTCTCATGTGATATTCCGATACATAAACCTAAAAAATTTCCAGCTTGAGTTATTATTGTGATAAAAAGTATTAAATTAAAAAAAGTGCAGTCATATATATATATATAGCATATATATATATATATATATATATATATATATATATATATATGTATATACGAAAAAAATAAATTATTACTTCCTTCTAAGAGACATAAAAATTTTCGATGCTATTATATCAATTCTATGAAAAAAAAAACATTTCGTGTGAATAAGTAAAAATGAAAATATAAAATGGCTCGTCAACTAGAGTTAATATCGAAATAAGAAATGAACGAAAATCTTGTGTGAACAATATATTATTATTCAGTCGATTCGATCGATGTTAGCGATACGTCAGTGCCCCATCGACAAAAATGTGACAAAATGGCAGACAAAATGAAATTTTCGTATCGAGTCTCATGTGATATTCCGATACATGAACCTAAAAAATTTCCAGCTTGAGTTATTATTGTGATAAAAAGTATTAAATTAAAAAAAGTGCAGTCATATATATATATATATAGCATATATATATATATATATATATATATATATATATATGTATATACGAAAAAAATAAATTATTACTTCCTTCTAAGAGACATAAAAATTTTCGATGCTATTATATCAATTCTATGAAAAAAAAAACATTTCGTGTGAATAAGTAAAAATGAAAATATAAAATGGCTCGTCAACTAGAGTTAATATCGAAATAAGAAATGAACGAAAATCTTGTGTGAACAATATATTATTATTCAGTCGATTCGATCGATGTTAGCGATACGTCAGTGCCCCATCGACAAAAATGTGACAAAATGGCAGACAAAATGAAATTTTCGTATCGAGTCTCATGTGATATTCCGATACATGAACCTAAAAAATTTGCAGCTTGAGTTATTATTGTACGTGATAAAAAGTATTAAATTAAAAAAAGTGCATAAGCTTTCGAGAAAAAATAAATTATTACTTCCTTCTAAGAGACATAAAAATTTTCGATGCTATTATATCAATTCTATGAAAAAAAAAAACATTTCGTGTGAATAAGTAAAAATGAAAATATAAAATGGCTCGTCAACTAGAGTTAATATCGAAATAAGAAATGAACGAAAATCTTGTGTGAACAATATATTATTATTCAGTCGATTCGATCGATGTTGGCGATGGGGGCTACATATATAAGATAGGGACGAGGGTGCGAAGCAGACGGATGCAATTTGTTCCAAGCCCCCAGGGGTTCCTGCTGATGCGATTTTACGTCTTGTTTCTTCTTCGAACTTGTTTGCCTCTATATATACTATAGTCTATACTCCTATAATAATATTCACATCTATATATATATATTTATATGCGTGTGTGTGTAGATATATATATATATATATATGAGTTTATATGTACGATGATAACACACATATGTATATAGTGCAATGGCACTCTGTACTTTGGAGCAAATGGGCTCACGTGAGCAAACCAGACATGCATTGAAAATTTCGAAGGAAAAGCTCATTATGGGATCGAGGCACGTGCGCCACTGGCACGTCACGTGACTCGTAATATTCTGTGCTCACAATTTGACTATATACCATATAGTACCAGACTATATACCATATATATATATATATTTAACGATGATTGCAAGAAAAGATTTTATTACAATATTTTCTATATAGTGAGAAAAATAATCAAGATGGCTTGATGGATATATAATTTTTTATAGACATTTAAAAAAAAAAATTATTTCTCTCTAAAGCTCTATTATGGTATATAAAATGGTATAAAGTAAATTGTATAGATATATATTTAGCTTTCTACTCTGGCATTAACTCTCTTTCCATTCAGTCGACCGATTGTCCTTGATGGCAGTTTCAGTTCGTCCTTCCGTGTTGATTTTTTTTTTTTTCGCAAGCTGTTTTTATGTACCAACATATCGTCGCTCGGTTCGTGTAATCACCCGAACTGCTGCCGAGAGATGTTTAGAAGTGAAGAGAACAAAAATACGGTAATGGGGGAGAATGAGAAAAAAAAGAGCTGACATGGCTTTCAGTATATCTGTTTACCCGATGTACGCATGAACCTTTCAACCTTGAACACACACGCACACATATATGTATATATACGTATATATATATGTACATATATGTATGTATATATATATATATGTATGTATATATGTATGTATATATATATATATATGTATATATATATATAAACTGTAAGAGTGGAAAGAGCGAATGGGGATTTGATCGGGGGCGGAATGGTAAACGAGAGAGGCGCGGTCGCCTCGCTGCGATTCCCTCACCAATATATATATCAGCATGCGAGAAAACGTGTGCTGTTAGTTTATAAAATATACAGGGTGATTCAGTAAGAAGAAAATTCACAATGATGGCGCAAATGGCATGAAAAACAGAAAAATTTGGCTCTAATGAATTTTTATACTAATCGAACACAATTCGTTCACTCCTACACTGGTACACAATTTTATTTCAAGTCGTTCTCAATTTGCACCTGAAACGTGTACTGAACTTGTACTCTGATCGTGAGAGCTTTTATCATCAATTGTACGAATATTTTTGGGACTTGTGTTGTGTAGGCTATTTGGATATATATATATATATATATACCTCATATATATATGTGCCTCATTTCTGAATTGCCCTGTATATATATATATATATATATATATATGCCGAGCTCTCGACTGGTTTACGATTTTACGTCTCGTTTCGATCGTACCGTTTACCTACACCCCATACTTAGATCAAAAAGTCGTTCCTTCTCTGCGCACACCCTTTTTCATTCAACCCTCTCCCTCGCTCTCCCATCGTATCGCGCATCATCACGCGGTGATAAGCTCGTGCATGGGATGGTTTGCAATTGCTTTCCTCTTTTTTTTTTTTACATTTTTTTCTTCCCAGTCCAAACTGTACAGTCCCGCAGCCTTCTCGTTAGCTTTCATCTTCGATGCTCGGTCACGATCACCCGCACAGACCTCTCACTCGGTCGTTTGAAGCAAATCAACGAAATTCCCGAGAAAAAAAAATAAAATGAAAGAAAAATAAGAAATTCAGTCTAATTTAACCTAGACGGCAATTTCTTTTTCTCACTATTTTATTTTTATTGCTCGTAAAAGTAAACCTCTTTGGCTCCTTTGTGGATATAAAATAATATACGTCTCGTACAATTCGTGATCTACAAAAAAAAATATCCTCTTATTTTTTGCTTCCCTCTATAAGGTCTGTCGTTTCGTTTTTAGAATATCCAGCAATATAATAATGCCACGCATTATTCCGTCTGGTTGGATTCGTGCCAGGGCTGGAAGGGTCGCGAAGGTCGGACGAATAATCGCTGGAATAACAGAGAAAGAAACGAGAGTTTTGTACTTGTGAGAAAAAAAGCGACAGAGAGAGAGAGAGAGAGAGAGATTCGTTAAAATATATTATTCCACCTATATTCGTCGGGCACTTCAATGAGGGCACAGAGACACTTAACCTCTGACCTCTGACTTCTTATCTCTGACCTTTTGTCTCTTTACTCTCTCTCTCTCTTCCATTTTCGTCATCAACCTCAAAGGGCTCATCATCCCGACTTATTTTTTCGTCTTTTTATTCCTCTTTGGCTATTCAACCCTTATCGGAAATGGCGCGCGTGAAAATTTTCAAAATTACGAGCGGTCGAATCGAATTGGTCGAATGGTCGAAGGCAACAGGCAGGAAGATTTTTATATAGGGAGGCTAGTAAAGTTTGACGAATTATTCCGCTTGAAGTTTTTCTTGTTGTCTGACAAGCATTTTGGAATTACATAATTGACATAATATTTAAAAAAAAATATATATATATATCGTTTCGTTTCAAAGGGCAGCCATTTCTGCTCCAGAAGAGAGGTCAATTTTTCATCAATTCTTTCCTTATAAATATTTGAGAGTTTTTATTATTAATGTTAAACTCAAACGTGAAAATGGCCCAATGGAGAATTGTTTCCCCCATAAATGGCGGGTACAATTTTTAAATGTTATTGAAAGATAAATCCGTAAAAATTAATAACATATTAATAAACAAACAAAAACCAGATAAGTGAAAATTTGAACGACTCAAAATTTTTTTTTTCTGGCTCTTCCCAATGGCGTTCTTTAATGATCTCCCCCGCCCATTACGACAAATATGACAACCCCTAAATTATTATTCTTTATATTATGGTTTTTTTTTTTTTGGCATTCAAAAAAAAATTGTTTTTTTTATTTTACGAAACAGTCTCGTCTGTGTGGAGTGCCACGAGCTTGCATATAATCACCATTTCTCGGATGTAAAGGCTCTTTTTAGACTACGTGACAGAGATCGCGTTGAGAATCGCAAATTCACGAGCACACGCTCATTTATTATATATGTGTATGTGAATGTGTACTCTTCATTCGTTACTCCATGATCCTCCTCTCTTTCATCTTCCCGGAATAACTTGAGAATACTTCTCTTTTACACTGCTGTGTCGACCTCTCTACGTGCGTACATAAATCTATATATATATATATATATATATGAATGGGGCATTCGAGATCAAATCGACAGGGTCATGACCCTCATTGTTCATTTTTGTTTACCGTTTAGTATGTAATTGGAAAGCAGCACGAGAAATACGAGAATTGGTAAAGTCTATTCTTGCCAATTCTCATATTTGTAAAAAAATAAAAATTGTCATTTTCATTGCACCAAAATAATAATCATATTTCATGGTTTTTAAATTCTAATTCGTTCTTATTTTGACAACGAAATAATTTCTTAGAAATAAAATATGAAATTTGTTTGCGTTTTGAAAAATTGAATTTTTCGCTATTAAAATGGCGCTTATCTTTGAAAATAACCCCTAAGTTTTTGACCCCTTCACCCCTTGAGAGGAGGGGGGTTCAATTTTTTTTTGCTGCACCGAAAAATTCACGGTAAAAATGTGTAAAAATTTCGGTATTTTTGCATGACCTCAGCAAAAATTGCGTCTAATCGATTCCCTTCCTTCATCCAAAGTTCAATCCAAAGGTCAACCTTACGCAGCACATGCACAAAGTTCATAGAGAGAGTCAGAAAAAGATAAGAAGTCGTAAATGGGGGCCTTCGTATTACCAGGAAATAATAAAAAAATTCTTTTCATGGACTCCTCTCGTGCAAGAAATTTTACAGTTCTTCCTGTTTAGCGTTTGTTTAAAGTATTATTAGCACTCTTATTACTCTCATGCCCGATGCCAATCGCCTTATCTCTTTTTTTTTCTCTCATTGCTATTAGAATTTTCTCGGTGCCCTCTTGAGGTCATTCGATAAATATTCCTACAGATCAATTCTGGGGATAAAAATTTTTTTTTTCCCCAACAAAAATTCTTTTATGGGGGGGAAAAAAAAGTTTGTAAATTCTCAGAAAATAGCAAACTTATCGGATAATCGTTTTTTTTTTTGAAAAATCCATACACGACTGTGATTGTTTTTTTTAATGACGTGAAATTCCAAATCAAAATCCATTTTGATATCAGGTGATTATAAAATTATTACTATTTATGTTGCTGCTGTTGTTGTGACTTATTATTTATTCCGCTGAAGTAATAATTTGCAGGTACACGTTTAAGCGGGATTTTCGTGACTCGAGCGAAGAAAATCCGATGTAATCTGTGACAGTTAAATTAGACAGGATTATTCCCTCGAATCCGATAGGATTATTTCGCTCTTAGGAATAATATTGCGCGCGATATATCTCTAACAGCTGTAAGACACTCCACCGCTGCAGGGATAATATACAATTCTATTCCTCATGTATGACCAGAGATTTAAATTTTTGTATAAAATTCTCCCTTTGGAAATATACTCGATTTTTAGAAAATTTATCCTGTAAAATATATGAAATTTATAAAAAATTAATATTTATTTCATGTCTGGCCGCGCATCAATGTAGACATCACGATGCTGAATTGAAATTAAGGCCCTCTAAATTTTGTACCCTACTAATGATTTCGAAATATCAGTCGATTCCACGATAACAGTCGATTCCAAGATATCAGTCGATTCCAAGATAACAGTCGATTCCAAGATATCAGTCGATTCCAAGATATCAGTCGATTCCAAGATATCAGTCGATTCCAAGATATCAGTCGATTCCAAGATATCAGTCGATTCCAAGATAACAGTCGATTCAAAGGTAACAGTCGATTCCAAGATGTCAGTCGATTCCAAGATATCAGTGGATTCCAAGATATCAGTCGATTCCAAGATAACAGTCGATTCAAAGGTAACAGTCGATTCCAAGATATCAGTCAATTCCAAGATATCAGTGGATTCCAAGATATCAGTCGATTCCAAGCTATCAGTCGATTCCAAGATATCAGTCGATTCCAAGATATCAGTCGATTCCAAGATATCAGTCGATTCCAAGATATCAGTCGATTCCAAGATATCAGTCGATTCCAAGCTATCAGTCGATTCCAAGATATCAGTCGATTCCAAGATATCAGTCGATTCCAAGACATTAGTCGATTCCAAGATATCAGTCGATTCCAAGATATCAGTCGATTCCAAGATATCAGTCGATTCCGAGATATCAGTCGATTCCAAGATATCTGTCGATTCCAAGATACCAGTCGATTCCAAGATATCAGTCGATTCCAAGATATTAGTCGATTCCAAGATATCAGTCGATTTCAAGATATCAGTCGATTCCAAGATATCAGTCGATTCCAAGATAACAGTCGATTCAAAGGTAACAGTCGATTCCAAGATATCAGTCGATTCCAAGATATCAGTGGATTCCAAGATATCAGTCGATTCCAAGCTATCAGTCGATTCCAAGATATCAGTCGATTCCAAGATAACAGTCGATTCCAAGATATCAGTGGATTCCAAGATATCAGTCGATTCCAAGATATCAGTCGATTCCAAGATATCAGTGGATTCCAAGATATCAGTCGATTCCAAGATATCAGTCGATTCCAAGATATCAGTCGATTCCAAGATATCAGTCGATTCCAAGATATCAGTCGATTCCAAGATATGAGCCGATTCCAAGATATCAGTCGATTCCAAGATATCAGTCGATTTTGAAATATCAGTAAGGGTGGGAAAAATACCGTTTAAATTCGTTTGAAAAAATCATCAATTCATAACTCGCCTCATGTGTGTTTCACAGATATTTAATAAAATTACTTTTTCGTCTGTTTGCCACTCACTTTTATCACTTGCGATATGTTTGTTCGGCTCTTGCAGGAACGAAATTTATTCCCCCTACAGATCGATCAAAGATTTTCAATCTTCCTCATCGTGAATGTATATAATATGCAAGGAAGAAAAGAATAAAAGGAATGAAAGAGGATGAAAAATCGCATTAGATGCAACGTGTGACGGAGAAGAGGATTATGAACCGCGCGCACAGCCAGAACTCGTGAATTGGAGTTTTCGTACGGTTATTACAGGCAAGAAAGAACGAGGGGGAGAGGTCGCGGTGAGAACAAAGAGCAGGCGTATCGTATCGCAGACCGCGAGAGCCGGGAAAAAACGAAGAAATAAAATCATGAAAAAAATTCAAGCGCATCGAGAGGGTGGATATAGTTGGAGGGAGTAGAAGAGGGAGAGAGAGAGAGAGAGAGAGAGAGAGAGAGAGAGAGAGAGAGAGAGAGAGAGAGAGAGAGAGAGAGAGAGAGAAAAGGCGAGGGAGTAAGCCATCCATAACCAACCTGTGGACCAAACCCCTTACTCTCTCTGTTTTTTCTTATTTACTCGCTGCTACGAGGGCCCTTTGTACGCTCATTGAAGTGGAAGGACAACCTCGCTTTCGTAGCGAGCCCTATGGACGAGGAAAAGGCATTTCTCAATCTCCAGAGCGGCGTTAAAATCGCGAGTATCGAGTAGTTGAAGAGATAGGACGAATATCAGATTTACGTATAAAATTCAACGATAAATGATAAATTTAATTGAATTAATTGCTCTCACGAAATGAATAGAAAATAATTTTTTCATATTAAATCTTCGTGCCAGTTGTAGTATAATTTTAATCCCAAGAACATTATCGACTTTTTCATCAGTCTGTTCCGAATTTAATGTTTTTGTTTCAAAAGTTCCAATTGACTAATTTGAATTCTTTACACATCCAGAATTAAATTAATACGTGACAAATTGGTCATAAAGTAATTTTTTTTGTTAGTTTTTTTTTTAATTTACGATCTCGAGTGAGTATACATTTGAGGCACGTGGGCCTCGTATCTACGCGTGTTCCTTTTATTTTGGTTAGCAGAGAGGTGATGACCGAGGTGCTCGGGCGATGACATTCTCGGGCCAGTATGGGTGACCCGGCGTTTGTTCGCGAGACAGACACGACCTCGCACAGTCTCCCTTGCACATGTGGACGGACACAAATACAAACATACGATTCGGGGGGCTCTCCTGTAGTTTCAGTTACGCGTCTCTCATCACAACAGCCAGCGCGTCTCTGCTGTTAGCCCAAATTCCCTTTTGTCTCGGTCAACATTGAACTCAAAGGTCAACTCTACGTGTCCGCATTGACCGTGATGGTGTTTTGGCTGGCAAATTCACGAGATTGTCATTCTCGAGGCTTGCCAGGAATTCTTCGCTCCTCGTGTTTCTCTATTTTAGAGCCAGCCAAATACGACAATATACCAGAGAATAGATCTCGTCATTGAGTTTCGCCAATCAATTGGAGATTAAAGGATTTGATAATAAAACAAAAACAAAAAAAGGTTTAATTATTAATGGAGATAAGCATGGAGTGGTTCTGTAATTTTTAGTCAGTATAAGTTGAAGAGTTTTATTAGTTCTGTGGTACTCTTGATAAATATTCTGAGAAAGAGGAAGAAAATGAGGAAGAGGAGGACACTTGTGAATATGTATTTATATCTGGCACGAACTGTGTCCCTACCTCCATTTCTCTCTTTCTCTCTCTCGCTGTTTCCGTCTCTCTCTCTCTCTCTCTGTCCCTCTTTCTCTCTGTCCCTCGTTCTCTCTGTTTCTCTGTTTCTCTTTCTCGCTCTGTCCCTCGTTCTCTCTTTCTCTTTCTCTCTCTGTTTCTCTCTTTCTCTTTCTCTCTCTGTCCCTCGTTCTCTCTTTCTCTTTCTCTCTCTGTCCCTCGTTCTCTCTGTGTTTCTCTTTCTCTTTCTCTCTCTGTCCCTCGTTCTCTCTGTTTTTCTCTTTCTCTTTCTCTCTCTGTCCCTCGTTCTCTCTGTTTCTCTCTTTCTCTTTCTCTCTCTGTCCTTCGTTCTCTCTGTTTCTCTCTTTCTCTTTCTCTCTCTGCCCCTCGTTCTCTCTCTCTCTCTTTATCTCTGTCCCTCCCTCTCTCTCTCTCTTTATCTCTGTCCCTCCCTCTCTCTCTCTCCAGCATTTTTTTTCTTCTATTCCTCTTCTTCTTATTTCGCGGCTTCCATCCTATCAATCTCTCTTCCTTTTGGGTCCTCTTAGCAGGCAAAACACGTGCGCCAGTCACGAAAGCTTATACATCATGGGGCTTTCTAAATTTAGGAGAAGATCCGACCGCCGGCACGTCAACTCTACTTGTCACATCTCTCGAAGATCTTTGCAGCAGCCATCCTCTTCTCATCTTCGTCTGTCTCTCATATTCTTTTTTGTCCTTCCAGATTTTACGTTTCACCGGCTACCCCCGGGAATGGCGGCTCGCCCACTCACCCTTATATTTCTCTTTATCTGGAATATCACATATCCAAATAATATTTCGTAACGCGATTCGCAATCTGGTACATTCTACGATCCTCCATCCCTTTTTGTTTTCCTCTCCCATCTCGTATAAAAAAATTCACCATACGATACGATGATTTTTTGATATTATTTTTTTGTTTTCTTTTGCCTCCGACGTAATTTGTGATGCCACAGAAATGGCATGTTGGATAAAGAAATTATGTAATCAAAATTTGATTGGCAGATTTATCGAAAAAAAAAATTTTATCGTTTTGAATCGTTCAGATAATTTTCCAATTAATACGTAAGATAATTCTGATTTTTCTTCCTATACATTATACATATATATATATATGCAGAGTCACGACGGAATTAAATATGAAATGGAAAATTATCCTTAAGAATTTTTTTTTGATCACTTTGGGCGAGCAATAATGTGGCAGGAAAATCGTCACTGCCAAATTTCTTTCGCAGTTTAATTTGGACCAGACAAGGATTAAAAATTCATATTACTTTTCTGATGTATCAATGAAGCAACCAAATTGACGAATCTGCGAGATAAAAAAAAAATCGTTTATACAGAGGGAGGAAAACGTCTCGATTGGTATATTTAGAATAAAATTTTTAGTCATGAGTTGAATCGTTGAAATAATTGTCAGATCGTTTTTTCTATATAAGTGACACGTTGACAATACGTCACGTTCGTAATGGATATAAATACGAAATTGAGAATCGTCGTTGGGTTTTTATCTCTCATTATCTGGATGTGGCAGTGATCGGTAAAAATAAACGAGTCGACTCTCTCTCTCTCTCTCTTTTGCTAGCTCTTCGCTAGATTTCTCGGCTCTGGCACAATGAGGAAAATCGGTGACTGTTGATTAATTTACAACCGGACAGGTCTAAAAACTCACGATTTCCTGACAGAATGAAGAAGAGACGAGAATGAAGGAGAAGAAGAGAATTTTTGAGAGTTATGTGTATGTGTGAGAAAGAATGAGGGTGAAGACCCTGGCTGTCAATTGCAAAAAGTCACCCCACCTGTGCTCATAGTTCTCGTTCACGATCATATACATTAACTGAATTAACTGAATTGAACTAAATTTGAAATAACCAAATCGAGAAAAATATATTAGGGTCAAGGGTCACCATAAAAATAATAATGTCACAGATATGAAAAATGACAGGTATGAATGATGATGAAAAATACGAAAAGTCAAAGATCAAAAGTTTTGTAAAATCTCGGGCGAAAGACAAAGTGAGCTTTTTCATATTTAAAAAAAAAAAAAAAAAAAAAAAAAAAAATCGTACGCTCGGAAATACGAAGACATTGGAAGTTCGGTTAAAGTTCGGTTTTAGTTAATGAAGGCGTTAAATTGAGACTGTTATACCCAAAAAATTGGGAAATTTGAATGAAACTAACCTAATCGAGAAAAATATATTAGGGTCAAGGGTCACCATCAAAATAATAATGTCACTGATATGAAAAATGACAGGTATGAATGATGATGAAAAATACGAAAAGTCAAAGATCAAAAGTTTTATAAAATCTCGGGCGAGAGACAAAGTGAGCTTTTTCATATTAAAAAAAAAAAAAAAAAAAAAAAAAAAAAAATCGTACGCTCGGAAATACGAAGACATTGGAAGTTCGGTTAAAGTTCGGTTTTAGTTAATGAAGGCGTTAAATTGAGACTGTTATACCCAAAAAATTGGGAAATTTGAATGAAACTAACCTAATCGAGAAAAATATATTAGGGTCAAGGGTCACCATCAAAATAATAATGTCACTGATATGAAAAATGACAGGTATGAATGATGATGAAAAATACGAAAAGTCAAAGATCAAAAGTTTTATAAAATCTCGGGCGAGAGACAAAGTGAGCTTTTTCATATTAAAAAAAAAAAAAAAAAAAAAAAAAAAAAAATCGTACGCTCGGAAATACGAAGACATTGGAAGTTCGGTTAAAGTTCGGTTTTAGTTAATGAAGGCGTTAAATTGAGACTGTTATACCCAAAAAATTGGGAAATTTGAATGAAACTAACCTAATCGAGAAAAATATATTAGGGTCAAGGGTCACCATAAAAATAATAATGTCACAGATATGAAAAATGACAGGTATGAATGATGATGAAAAATACGAAAAGTCAAAGATCAAAAGTTTTATAAAATCTCGGGCGAGAGAAATAAAGTGAGTTTTTTCATATTAAAAAAAAAAAAAAAAAAAAAAAAAAAATCGTACGCTCGGAAATACGAAGACATTGGAAGTTCGATTAAAGCAGAAGGAACAGAATTTCTGCACCATCACAAAAATACGGGCACAAACTCTGTTACACAACCCCGTCTGCGGTACGACTTTCGTCAGGATTTTCCGCATGTTCAATCCCGCGAGGGCATTGTACATAAAAGTATGTACATTAATAAATCATATACATAGATATATATGGTAGTTGATCATATGTGGTAGAGGCAGAGAGGGTTCAACTTATGTGGAGGGCCCACATATACGGTATATACATATATACATATACATATATATATATATACATATATATATATATATATATATATATATATATATATATATAGAGAGAGAGAGAGAGAGAGAGAGAGAGAGAGATATATATATAGAGGCTGCTATCGGACTTGGAGTCGCTACTCGACGGAATCAGTATTCATATATTCTTGAGCCCAGGATCTACACCAGCAGTGGCGTACGAGTCAGAGCTCTCCCCTTGGCCCTCCTTCACAAAAATCAATACCTAATGAAATCAATGTCGTTACAGGTTCAAGTGTATCCGGGGAGATCGGATTCTTTGATGAATACACACACACACACACACGTACACACACACACACACACACGTGCACTATATTAGTTAGCATGAATCAATTACGAGTTGGAAAAAGAAATTGTTGAATCAAGTTGAGCCAGCTTGCAGCAATTCAGCTGTCACTCATGAGGAAGGGAAAAATGATGCATCTGAATAATCAAAATTTTCCATACTACTGTGTGGGAAAAGTACTTAAAGTATTGAATACTTTGAATACCGAGTACTTTGAGTATATAGACAGTTTAATATTTCTGAATTATTTCCTATTTTTTTTCCCATATATTGACGATTTTTTAGACGAGAGTTTAAATATTTCTGAATTATTTCCTATTTTTTTTTCATGTATTGACGATTTTTTAGACGAGAGTTTAAATTCCAATTAATTATTTTGAATAACGCATTTGACTCGAGCGAGGATAAGATATTTTTGTTTCAATTTTTTTTCGTACTTTTTGTGTCATCTGATCAGCTGTCACGATGCTGCAAAGTAGTGCCTGGATCTATTTACGTGGTTACGAAAAGTACTGGATCACTTGAAATTCTGAGTACTTAAAGTACTGAATATCTCAATAATTGAATATCTAAATTGCCGAATAATAATAACCATAAATCCCATCGGAATTGCCGAATAATAATAACCATAAATTCTGAACCCATTACCCATTTTAATGTCGAAACCCAAACGAATTGATCCACTTCTCTACCACAATTCGAGGGAAGAGAATAAATCTTATAACTCTCGATATACGTAATGCAGTGTGTGTGTGTGTCTGTTTTATAAATAATCTGCCTGATGCTGTGAAAGCATCAGGGAGAAAAAAAAATCTATGCCTCACATCTATATACGTGGTTATGAAAAGTACTGGATCACTTGAAATTCTGAGTACTTGAAGTACTGAATATCTTAATAATTGAATATCGAAATTGCCGAATAATAATAACCATAAATTCTGAACCCATTTTAATGTCGAAACCCAAACGAACTGATCCACTTCTCTACCACAATTCGAGGGAAGAGAATAAATCTTATAACTCTCGATATACGTAATGCAGTGTGTGTGTGTGTCTGTTTTATAAATAATCTCCCTGATGCTGTGAAAGCATCAGGGAGAAAAAAAAAAAAATCTCTGCTTAACACTCCCATTCTTCCATAGAGTCTTTAAGAGAAATTTTTCTCGTCTAACTCTCGTTTAAATCTCTTTAATCCACTTTTTATTATCGCCTCTCACTCTCTCGCCAATCGTCTTTTTCTTCAAACTTCCGGTCGATTTTCTCAGTTCCTTCGAGACTATTCGAACCGTATATATATATATATATATATATACATATATATATATATATATATATATATATATATATATATATAAACGTCGAATATACATATATATATATATACCAACGTCGAATATGTATAACATATATATATATTCCACGTTTTTTTCCCAATGTTACCAGACGCTCTACAGCAGTAGTATATAGCTATATATAGGCAGAAAGAAGGTAGAAAGAGCGAGGAGCAAAGGCTTCAAGGCGTAAATCGAATCTTGGGAAACCCTCGAATTTAAGGTTCGAATTTTCAAGCACTCGAATCGATGTTATAGGAGAATTGAACGAGCCATAAGTGCCCCAAGCCGGTGGCGTTTTCTTGCATTACCCGGCGATATATATAGATATATATATATATACATAAATGGTGGAGCAGCAACGCGAGTGAGATCGAGGTCGATCGATCGGATCGTCACCCGAAGGCGAGGGTGTTACCCTCGCCTTCTCGTTGTCCTCTTACATCGTTTTTCTCCCCACCTCCTTTTTTTATCTCGCCCCCCCCCCCCTCGCCCCCTCTATCTCTCTCCCTTTCTCTCTGCACTCGCATAATTCATTTCCATTCGCGAATCGCTTCTACGTGACACGTATGTATGCCCTCGTTTGTGAAATCGATTTGCCAGAGCCCAAGCTGTGGACCTCTCTAGATCTCTCGGTACATCTATATATATTTGAATATTTGTATATTTGTATATTTATATATTTATATATTTATATATTTATATATTTATATATTTGTATATTTGTATATTTGTATATTTGTATATTTATATATTTATATATTTATATATTTATATATTTATATATTTATATATCTATATTGGTGCACACAGCTGTGGAGTATTTTATTTTATGCGAAACATTTATCACATTATTATACTTTTTCTCACCTTTGGTCAATTTTCAAAACTTACATGTGTCGACACAGAGTATTATTGTGTTCGTTTTATTTAAATATCTTCACTTGTGTGCCCGTAAGAGAATTTTTTTGAAAATTGCCCAAAAATTATCAAAAAAAAAATACTCTCGTAAAAATAAAGATAATTATTTAAATTTGAAAATATATCTGAAATTATCGCAGTATCGAAATATCTAAAAAATTGTTACTCATTTTTTCGTAATGGCTGTTAATTAATTATATATCAAATTATACAAAATTATATCAATTATATCAAATTATACAAAATTATATCAATTATATCAAATTATACAAAATTATATCAATTATATCAAATTATACCAATTATATCAATTATATCAAATTATAAAAAATTATATATCAATTATATCAAATATAAAAATGAATAAATTTTTGCTAAGCTGCAAAGTACAAATCCACCCATTTCGAAGCTGCACCCGTTGATACCACTAAAAATTCTACAAATAAAAATTCTAACCGAAATGAACCGCAAGTGACATTTTCAAGCTTGAATCAAAGGAATAGATTTTTTTTTTTTTTTTCATCTTCGTTTCAAAAAAAATTAGAAAGATTTTCAGCGTTTCAATGTCATTTGAGTTTTTAATTAAATATGCCAAAAAGAATAGCGATAAGCAAAATGCTCATTCTAGAGTATAACTGCTGTCTTGAGCGAGCTTGCGGTGTAAAACGTGAGAATACGTTTTTGACGCAAATTAAATGCAAGCATTCCGAGTTTTTCGTGAAATTAAACGAATATGAGGGGAAATTTTCCAACCACAAAATGCCTGCTTGTATACATATATTTATAATACGTGGTATATACAAAGAAGTAAAACGAGCTTTTAGCAAACAGCGTAAAGTTATGATTATTATTATTTTTATTTATTTTTTTCTAAACGGTTCGCTACAGCTTCCACGTATAATATATGTGACTATGAGATACGAGAAATATCAAACGTTTCGGTTCGTGTATTTAATTAAAGAAAAAAAAATAATAATTTTCAAAAGCTCTTAAAAGTCCGTACACAAATATTATTTCAGTTTGAATCGTGTATCCTCCATATGCTCGGGGCGTTGGCTGCTATTCACCTCTCATTTTGACAAAGTTGAAATTGGGTTAAATCTTCTCACCCCTCAAATATTATACTCGTTCTATTTTTTTTTTTCTTAAACGAAATATACACATGAAAAACTCTTTGGCTAACTTATTATTCTTCCCAACATTACGAAGAACATTTAAGTCAAATTTAATTAAATTTGATATTTAATTAAAATTTAAATTCGTTAAGTTTAATTCAGACACATTGGATTGAATTTAATTGAATAAAATTGAATTTACATTCGTTAAATTCAATTGAATTTACTTGAATTTAAATACATTTTATTTGGCCAAAGTTATACTGGTCCAAATTATCACGAGGGCTAATTATTTCTTGATTTTCTTAGGAGAGAAATAAAATTTTGCCCGTGCATTGAATTTTCGTATTCTCGAAGAATGTCTTATATTTCTCTTTTTTTCGGTGTGTGCGAGAAATGATAGTGAAGTAAGACGAGAACTCGCGTAAGGGTACTTTACTGTGAAAATACTTCGTGCAAAGTATCACGTGTTTAGCCTGCCGAGAGAAAAGATGAGGGTACAGAACTGACAATGTTAGATTTTCGTCGGGCTCTTCTAACGAGTCTTTGCATAGCCTGAATACGTGTCCGTGATGCATTTAGTATCACGAACCCTTCTGCATGCTGTAAAGTCTCCATTTTCCCCTCTCTTGCTGCTTCTCTGCCGCTCACGCTCTCTCACTAAACAGGCGAGCAGCAAAAAGAGAATTTTGAGAAAAGTAGAGAAAAAAGTACACATGAGGCATTCGACGTCAAGTCAGCCACCCAAAAAATTACTATAGCTTCAATTTTTTTTTTTACATAGTGGGGTATCTAAGTAAAATACTTTTATCGAGTATGAACATCGTCGAACAGTAGCAAAAAGAGAATTTTGAGAAAAGTAGAGAAGAAAGTACACATGAGGCATTGGATGCCAAGTCCGCCACCCAAAAAATTACTATAGCTTCATTTTTTTTTTACATAGTGGGGTATCTAAGTACAATACTTTTACCGAGTATGAACGTCGTCGAACAGTAGCAAAAAGAGAATTTTGAGAAAAGTAGATAATAAAGTACACATGAGGCACTCGACGCCAAGTCAGCCACCTAAAAAATTACTATAGCTTCAATTTTTTTTTTACATATTAGGGTATCTAAGTGCAATACTTTTACCGAGTATGAACATTGTCGAACAGTAGCAAAAAGAATATTTTGAGAAAAGTAGAGAAGACAGTACACATGAGGCATTCGACGCCAAGTCAGCCACCCAACAAATTACTATAGCTTCAATTTTTTTTTTACATAGTGGGGTATCTAAGTACAATACTTTTACCGAGTATGAACATCGTCGAACAGTAGCAAAAAGAGAATTTTGAGAAAAGTAGATAAGAAAGTACACATGAGGCATTCGACGCCAAGTCAGCCACCCAAAAAATTACTATAGCTTCAATTTTTTTTTTACATAGTGGGGTATCTAAGTACAATACTTTTACCGAGTATGAATGTCGTCGAACAGTAGCAAAAAGAGAATTTTGAGAAAAGTAGAGAAAAAAGTACACATGAGGCATTCGACGTCAAGTCAGCCACCCAAAAAATTACTATAGCTTCAATTTTTTTTTTTACATAGTGGGGTATCTAAGTAAAATACTTTTATCGAGTATGAACATCGTCGAACAGTAGCAAAAAGAGAATTTTGAGAAAAGTAGATAAGAAAGTACACATGAGGCATTCGACGCCAAGTCAGCCACCCAAAAAATTACTATAGCTTCAATTTTTTTTTTACATAGTGGGGTATCTAAGTACAATACTTTTACCGAGTATGAATGTCGTCGAACAGTAGCAAAAAGAGAATTTTGAGAAAAGTAGAGAAGACAGTACACATGAGGCATTCGACGCCAAGTCAGCCACCTAAAAAATTACTATAGCTTCAATTTTTTTTTTTACATATTAGGGTATCTAAGTGCAATACTTTTACCGAGTATGAACATTGTCGAACAGTAGCAAAAAGAATATTTTGAGAAAAGTAGAGAAGACAGTACACATGAGGCATTCGACGCCAAGTCAGCCACCCAACAAATTACTATAGCTTCAATTTTTTTTTTACATAGTGGGGTATCTAAGTACAATACTTTTACCGAGTATGAACATCGTCGAACAGTAGCAAAAAGAGAATTTTGAGAAAAGTAGATAAGAAAGTACACATGAGGCATTCGACGCCAAGTCAGCCACCCAAAAAATTACTATAGCTTCAATTTTTTTTTTACATAGTGGGGTATCTAAGTACAATACTTTTACCGAGTATGAATGTCGTCGAACAGTAGCAAAAAGAGAATTTTGAGAAAAGTAGAGAAGACAGTACACATGAGGCATTCGACGCCAAGTCAGCCACCTAAAAAATTACTATAGCTTCAATTTTTTTTTTACATAGTGGGGTATCTAAGTACAATACTTTTACCGAGTATGAACATCGGCGAACAGTAGCAAAAAGAGAATTTTGAGAAAAGTCGAGAAGAAAGTACACATGAGGCATTCGACGCCAAGTCAGTCACCCAAAAAATCACTATAGCTTTAATTTTTTTTTTACATAGTGGGGTATCTAAGTACAATACTTTTACCGAGTATGAATGTCGTCGAACCGTAGCAAAGACAGAATTTTGAGAAAAGTAGAGAAGAAAGTATAGATGAGGCATTCGACGCCAAGTCAGCCACCCAAAAAATTACTATAGCTTCATTTTTTTTTTTACATAGTGGGGTATCTAAGTACAATACTTTTACCGAGTATGAACATCGTCGAACAGTAGCAAAGAGAGAATTAACTTTCCACTTTACATAATCATAACAGAATATATATAGAATATACATATTCGGCAAAAATAAGTTTTTTTTAGGTAATTCCGGTTAGGATTTCAACTCATACAATCGTCTGTGGGCTCCAATCCGGTAACAATGACTGTAACGTCATATTGGATGTTCGAGGGTGGTCTCACTTTTGCAAGGGATCTTTTTTTGCCTTGTTCAAAATCATGACAAAAAGGGAATGAGAGAGAGAGGAAGGATGGAGGGAGGGAATAACGAGGGTTGAAGTATTTAATGAATGCTTCGTATAAAAATAAATTGGCAACTCGAAACCAAAGGGGTTCTTTACTAGACCACGAGTGCACGCATATATATATAGACCATAGAATATGTTCGTGTCTATATATATATCTCTGTCTCTGTATCTCCAAACTGCATCCAAAAAGCACCCAAAAAATATTCTATTATTTATCAATTATAAACATGAAAAATAAAATTAATATTATTATTATTATAACATAATCCATTTAAAATTAAAAAAAAAAAACTATACCTCACTCGATAATGGAATTGAATATCTTTTTCTTAATAAAATAAATAAATAAAATAAAATCTTTGTCCTTTTTAGCATATTTTCTGTTTCCGGCACGCATCGACCTCGTGCCAGTCTCGCCGTTTTTTTTTTATCGTTTCAGCAAACTAATAAGAAGGCGATGAATGAAAGCTGTATGTAAAAAAGATGAATGAGATGTGCTGTAGAAAAATCCGTGAAGCATATCCGATCTCATCGAAGTGTCAGACAAGCAAACGTTTTATCCACTTCGTATACACAGACAGTTTGCAATTTGTTTCTTTGTTGCTGCTCCTCCTTTTTCTCATGCTCTATGCAATATAGCATATGCAATAATTATATATATATATATATATATATATATATATATCTTTTCTTATATATATATAAGAAAAGATATAAGAAAAGCTGAGTCCTGAGTGATATATATATATATATATATCACTCCGGACTTAGGATCTTATATATATAAAAAAAGCTGAGTTCTGAGTGATAGACAGACGGTACTCAGGAAGGGGCAAAGCTGTGTCGTCGACGTCTCGAGTTTTTTTATGTCTCGTCCATGTCGAAAATATTGGCTCATTCTCGCGTTTATATTCGAGTACTTTCCCTATACAGGCTGATCCATTAATCGTGTCAATTATTCCGACTACTCGATATATACAAAAATATAGATAAAATATAAATTTATTCACTAATGAACTAATGAACTCATAATAATTAATGAATTTATTATTTATCTATATATATTTTTTTAAATATATATATATATATCTTTTCTTATATATATATAAGAAAAGATATAAGAAAAGCTAAGTCCTGAGTGATATATATATATATATATATATATATATCACTCAGTACACTAAATAAAATATAAATTTATTCACTAATGAACTAATGAACTCATAATAATTAATGAATTTATTTTTTATCTATATATATATTTTTTTAAATATGTCGACAAGAATCGCAATCATATTCTCGATCGCTCTCGTCTGTCTATGAATTTGTACAGTTCGATGGACCGTACAAGAGGACATCAGGGGTCGCATCATGATCGACCTCATTATATTTTTTGATCATTTTATCAAGCTATCACGTGTCTATCAAAATTCTGTTCGATATATAACGCGAGATGCAATTTGCGTGTCATCGTTTTCTCGTGGATATTCTGATAAAAAAGTATATTCAATGTTAATAAATAATAATAATAATAATCATATATAAAAATTAAAAATTAATGATAATTAAACATTTACTTTGCTATACATAATTAAATTTTTAACAATAAATAAAAAATGTTCTCACGTATTTGTTAACAGGAGAAATATAAAAAAATTTAATAAAAAAATAAAATAAAATAATTCAAAAAAATATATTAAATTGGATTAAAAAATGTCTCGTAAGCGAGAGAAAATGAGACAGCTCGTCTATTGAATTTAGCGAAAGGCAGAGCCGTCTGGCGACGAAGCGCAATAAATAATTTTCCTCATCAAAAAAAAAGTGAAGAAAAATAAGGGCGTTGCCTTATTTTTCTTCACTTTTTTTTCTCCAACATTCCACTCTGACGCAAATCCTTATTTTCATCCCTTGCAGCTGCTTTATTACATATTCGAGAGGGCAAGAATGCCTTTTGCTTTTTTTCTTGTGCATTTTATTTTTCTACTTTCGTTCTCTTAATATTTCATTGGGTATTGCTGGGCTGGTTCAACAGCAGATTCGTGTATCCTATTTGGGTATTTCTCGGGTCACTACACAGCCCTCTTGTCGACAATGCTAATAAGTAATTAATGCAATAACCAATTAATTATGTAATCACTCATGAATTTAACGCTCATTTGCTGAGTCCTTTTTTTTCCTCATTATTCTTTATTTTATTTCCATCTGTTCTGCGGTTAAAATTCACCCTTTATCTATTTATTATTATTATTATTATTATTATTATTATTATTGCCAATATTATTATTTTTTTCAATCTTAAATCCTTATTTTATTTTCATCCTTTGCAGCTGCTTTATTACATATTCGAGAGGGCAAGAATGCCTTTTGCTTTTTTTCTTGTGCATTTTATTTTTCTACTTTCGTTCTCTTAATATTTCATTGGGTATTGCTGGGCTGGTTCAACAGCAGATTCCTGTATCGTATTTGGGTATTTCTCGGGCCACTACACAGCCCCCTTGTCGACAATGCTAATAAGCAATTAATGCAATAACCAATTAATTATGTAATCGCTCATGAATTTAACGCTCATTTGCTGAGTCCTTTTTTTTCCTCAGAGTCTTTATTTTATTTCCATCTGTTCTCCGGTTAAAATTCACCCTTTATCTATTTATTATTATTATTATTATTATTATTATTATTATTATTATTATTATTATATATTATAATATTATTTATTATTATTATATTATTATTATTATTATTATTATTCAATCCGGTGACGGGGCCATTAACGAACATTATTATCGGTGCAGTGAAGTCGAATGTCAGATGATTTCGAGTGAATAATGGCAATATAAGCGTGGGCGAGAAGCCATCGGCAAGTCTTAGTCTTACTTTTCTTTTTCATTTTCTCCTTCAATTTATCCAGCGAAATAAGTACAAGTGGCAATTATATTTCTCATTGTTTCTGACAGAACGACGATTCTTTTGGTATTTTTTATTTTTTCGTTTTTTTTTTTTTTTTTTTACGAAGCAGAACCAGAGTCTGACGAAGAAGTTCGTGTGGGGTCGTAAGACGAGTTCACGAGGATCCTCCCATAAATTGAAAACGTCACTGCTGCATGTGCTGTGTGATAACTCTTCGTTTATATTGCTTGAAGATTGAACTTACGAGCTCTCCGTTTTTGCCACATTCTCGAGCTGCTGAATTAAATTTATTACGATTCGTCGTCTGTATAAATTTTTTTTTTTAGTGTTTCGAATCGATTGTTTTTAGAGCCAGAAAGGGATTTTTTTTCAAAAAATTTCGACCACTTTCTGGCGATTTAAAAATATTCTTACGACCACGAAAATTAATATATTCGAATTAATGAAGGGCTCTTTTGAATTAAGCTCTGAGTCTACTTAGAGCAGCTGGAAAACTCAACTTATCGGCCTAAATATTTCGGCATAAAAATTTCTTTAATCATAAGAAGATTCGTCGTCTGTATAAATTTTTTTTAGTGTTTCATATCGATTGTTTTTAGAGCCAGAAAGGGATTTTTTTTCCAAAAATTTCGACCACTTTCCGGCGATTTAAAAATATTCTTACGACCACGAAAATAAATATATTTGAATTAATGAAGGGCTCTTTTGAATTAAGCTCTGAGTCTACTTAAAGCAGCTGGAAAACTCAACTTATCGGCCTAAATCGAATCAGCACGAGCAAAGTAACAATCGCTTGAAATTTCATCATTTTCCGATTCTCGAGAAAAGAAATGAGATTTGTTTTTTTTTTTTCAGTTCTATATTATGTGATTGGAAATTTCATGCTTATCAGAAACCAAGTCGAAAACTCACAAATTTCATATAAAAATGGGGGACTGTGATAACTTTTTTTTATTAATTTATAAATAATTTTATAAATAATATTTTTCGCTGTAAACTTTTGTCTTCTGACCATTTTTTCTCGTGCAATATTTTTTGGACTTTTACGTAAAACAGGATAAGGGATGATTGTGCTCTCGTTACTCTTATTTTTATTCTCGTCACTCGAGAGATTGTCAAGTCTGAAAATGAAGTCAAAGTAGAGATTGAGATTCGTTCTATATATATATAATCATTTTTCATTTCCAAACGCACCCTCTTATCGACCCTCGCCCTCCCTGGTAAAAGTCTTTTCTTGGAACGATTAATTTCGATATTTCACTCTCTTGTATTTGCTCTTTTCCTTTTCTCTCTTTTCTTTTCAGTTTTATTCCTTTTACTTTATTTTTGTCTTCTTCTTTTATTTCTCGTTTCTTCATCATCTTTCATGACGACCTTATAGTGGTGGTGACGGTGGCTTAGCGCACTTTACGCACCAGGAGATGCATATATACTTATGTATATATGTATATACATATATATACACACACACATGTATATTCATATATATAAATATAAATATATATACATATATATATATATATAAATATATATATATACATATATATATATATATATATATATACATATATATACTTATGTATATATATATACACGGATACAACACTGAGGAGGGAATCAGAACGAAACGAGTGCAGACTGCTTTTAGTACAAAAGCTGTTCGCCCTTTCTCGCGAGCGACCATACTACGTATACATGGGGCATTCCAGACGAAATTGCCAGAACCGCGAAATGTAATATTTAATAATTTTTTTCCTTTCATGTTTGTGGACCAAAAAAAAAATAATCCACACTGATTTTCAGATCTGAAAAAAGGTGTGAGTGTTATTCAAGAAATTTTTAATCAACGCACTGGTTCATATCGTTATCGATTATTCTAAAAATATTTTCATCATACTTTTTGTTACGAAAAAATATTTTTTCAGAGTCTCCCGAAGATGGGCGTGGTTCCAAAATACGAAATATCACAGAAAAATTAATTAAACGTTTTTTTATTTTGTTATTTCGTATAAAAATTGATGTCATTCCAAATGAAGTATGTGAAGTGTCAAAAATAATTTATTTCCAATAAAATAATTACTCATAATTTCTCGTGGTTTTTCAATTGATTATTATATTATAGTGCATTATGCACATTCTCTAATTCTTCATTTGGAATGACATCAATTTTTATAAGAAATATTTAATTAATAATATTAATTTATAATATAATATTTAATTAAAAAACCACGAGAAATTATGAGTAATTATTTTATTAGAAATAAATTACTCATAATTTCTCATGGTTTTTCAATTCAATATTATATTATAGTGCATTATGCACATTTTCTAATTCTTCATTTGGAATGACATTAATTTTTATAAGAAATATTTAATTAATAATATTAATTTATAATATAATATTCAATTAAAAAACCACGAGAAATTATGAGTAATTATTTTATTAGAAATAAATTACTTATAATTTCTCATGGTTTTTCAATTGAATATTATATTATAGTGCATTATGCACATTTTCTAATTCTTCATTTGGAATGACATTAATTTTTATAAGAAATATTTAATTAATAATATTAATTTATAATATAATATTCAATTAAAAAACCACGAGAAATTATGAGTAATTATTTTATTAGAAATAAATTACTCATAATTTCTCATGGTTTTTCAATTGAATATTATATTATAGTGCATTATGCACATTCTCTAATTCTTCATTTGGAATGACATTAATTTTTATAAGAAATATTTAATTAATAATATTAATTTATAATATAATATTCAATTAAAAAACCACGAGAAATTATGAGTAATTATTTTATTAGAAATAAATTACTCATAATTTCTCATGGTTTTTCAATTGAATATTATATTATAGTGCATTATGCACATTCTCTAATTTTCATTAACAACAAATCTTCAGGAAGCTGTGGAATTTTTTTTTTTTTAATAAATAATTTATTGCAAAAATGTCAGAACAATCGATACACATTCAACAATTGTGTGGCAATTGAAAATTTCTTTAATCACGACCGTACTGATTTGAAAAATAATATCGAATAATTTTTGTATAAAATCACATTCTGTCGATTTGTTCTGGAACGCCCCATAGAGTTCTCGTACTGTGTGGATTGCGCGTCGATTGTAATGAACACCCCTGCTCTTCCTTTCTTCTCTGCCATTCTCGTGAGATGCCCTCACGTTGAACTATTCTTGCAGACTCTTCCCAACTATCCTCTACCCTCCTCTCTTCATCGCTCTTTCATTATATATATATCTATATATAATACGAAATACCATAGATATATATATATATATATATATATATATGTATATATGTACATTATATGGAAAGAAAGGATGTGCTCTCTTTCTACCTCGCAGACTCTCCCTCTCCTGCTCTTTGGTTGATCTAGCTACGAAAACCTTGGAATTCCACAGCTTTACCTCTCACTTCCCTTCATCGGTCCTTTTCA